>CALNXK010000849.1:0-39942 GCA_942486035.1 Porites lobata | reverse complement strand
AATTTACTCAAAGTTGTATCCCAGAAAAGAAAATTAATAAAAATCTTGTAATGTTAACCGGTGACGGCAACGAGAAATGCAAAAAAAATCAATAGGGCTTTAAGAGCGAAAAAAAAAAGTTTGCACGTGCAGCACATTTTTTTTTGTACATTTCTTTGTCATTGTTTTGCACGACTTCAACGTACGTGAAACGTCCTAGTTGCACGTTTTATGGAGAAAAAATCGTATATGTTCCTACGTTCCATTTTTGTTTCAGTGCCGCTCATTTTAACCTTGCTGGCCGCTAACATTTGTCATTTTCTTATCACAGCTTTGAATTTTTTGATGTTTTTTTCTTCCGCAATGAACTTTGTCTCCTTTCTTTTTTTTCTTTTTGTTTTGTTTTGTCAGTTTCGCTCTAGCTTTTTCTCTGTTATCGGTGTCAGTGTAATGGTAGTAGGGGGAAACAGTCGAACGCACGATCACGTGATTACGAAATTTTCTCGCATTTTACAGGTTACCATTTTTTTTTCGCACGCGCGAGAGCTTCGCTAATACTCATTCTCTATTACGGAAAGTGGTTAATTATTAATAGTGCCATATTTTCAAATTCTTGTCCCGTTATTACCGAAATGCACATATTAAGCTAGCGATTTTCCTTGAAAGGCTGTCAATTCACAGTGAGCCCGCGGAAGAAAAATGAGTAATAATAGGCAGGGTACAAACTCACCGAGGTAGAGTCGTTGTCCTTCTTCTCGCGTCTTTTCCAACAATCTTTTTCACTACACAAGAGCACTCTACAACCATTTTAGTTATCTTTTGAAGAAGATCAGATTTCGAGGTTCTTGTGCCAAATGAAATCCCAAGCAAATTGCTTTTGAAAGAAAAAGAGTGATTTCTGTGAGCCATCTCGCACATACATCAGAGGACGTTTGGCAGCAATTGTTTCCACCATAGCTTCGCTGCCATTTCTTTCTCCAGGTTCCTCATCGTCCGCTTAGTATGTATAGTCTTTTATTTTTTTTTCAAATGATTTTGTTAGAAAAATATTGCGAAAAAAATCGTTAAATTTTTACTTTTGAGCCACTCGGCTTTGGTAAACATTCGTGTGCGATCTGCGTTGCCAGCTTTCTGCCCCTCAAGGGGCACCTCTTCAGTCAAAAATGGTATACAAAAGGTGGATTGGACGATCAGGGCGGAGTCTCCCAGTATAACACTTTGTTGTATACCCCACCCCCTCCGATAGGGCGGAAAGCTAAGTTCGCTAATTAGACATATTGGTGTTGTTGTTGTTGTTGTTGTTGTTTTGTTTTTGCAATTCTCGTTGCCGTTGCAGGTTAGCATCACACCATTTTCTTTTTTGCTGGAGTACAGCTTCATGTATATCAACGAGAGCTGCGCTTTTAGCCCTGTCTAAATCTATATATTAGTGAGTTTGAAAGAAATCGAAAGCGCTAAACGAGGTAAACCACCATGCCACTTCACAGTCCTTAAATTCTTTACTAAGTCCTTAGATTTTCCGTAAATTCGCCGGGATCAAGCACATTCTCTAACAGGTGGCTATCTTGGTTCCAAATGTACCGGGTTTAGCCTGGGGATGATAGTGATACAGATACAGTATTTGTTCTAGAATAATAGCAAGGGGGTTATTTGCTTGCGGGCCACTAGACTATTGTTAATCCCGGGGGGTACTTCCTTGTAAGAGGCTACTGGGGATGTGCCGCTGGATGGGGTCGCATT
Source organism: Porites lobata (assembly GCA_942486035.1). Taxonomy (NCBI): domain Eukaryota; kingdom Metazoa; phylum Cnidaria; class Anthozoa; order Scleractinia; family Poritidae; genus Porites; species Porites lobata. The sequence goes on along the minus strand of CALNXK010000849.1, from coordinate 38,223 downwards.
TTCACGACTGGATTGAATATAATAGGGTCGCATTTTCAATAGAGTTACTAGAATGGGGTCGCACATTTTCGGATTTTTTGAGGTAAGACAGTTCTTCATATTTACGGTTAGCAAACATACCAGAACTGTAGATGAAAAGTGAAGTGTTCTGTATTCTAAAAAATGGGTCAATTCATAAAAATAGAGAGTGCCTAATTTGGGATCGCGAAAAATTACATATTTGCCCAAAAGTGGCTAAGATGGGGTCTATAATTGATTGGCCACAGAATAGACTATAATGTGGTAGGGGCTCTGAGAGGGCAGCGACACATACATACTTACATACACACATACATACATACATACCCAGCAAACTCCCCCGGGTTGTTAACGCACTATAGGTTCTTATGCATGCATGATTCTTGATTTTGTAGCTTGTCAACGAAAACAGCAATAAATATAATAGAATACTCTATTGATAAGATAATTTCCTTCCTTTCAATTTTAGTCAGACTAGCAAAAAGTGTTTTCGCGGCGTAACGATTCCAGATATAGGAATGCGTGACAGGAGCCATCATGTGATATCAGTTTTGCGTACACAGCGAAGACGACTCGATCGGATCAAGCGCTGTAAACAGGTACACCTGTAGTATTAATGCGTTCGGCTTAAAGGCTTTCCTTTCCTACATGATGTTCAATTGTGTCAAAAGTCACAAAAAGTTTAAAATACTTGATACATTTGATGAATTATTGTGTTATTCGGGCTTTGCATTAAGACCTTCCATCGTGTATTGTAAACAGTCATAACGGAAAATAGGCATATTTCGTCGATCGGCTGTGCTGATAAATCGTTAAAATCACAACATATTTTTATGTTTCTATGTTTTTGGACATTCCCTTTGTTGGTCTGAAAAGACATTTTGTTTAGAAGATGTGGGGATTTTGCACAGTGCTACGATGAAAATATGCATTTTTGAGTCATTTCCTGCGTACGGCAAAGTGGGTGTAAATCAAAAAATATTTAGTAGACACGAGTTGTTTTTGAAGGACTAAAATTGTGTCCTTTACATCATTTAAGGACCAATTTAATCCTAGGAAGTGAAAAAAATCGTTGAAAGTGCAAAACTTTGAAGTGGTGAACTCGGCAATATGCGCTATTTTTACTCGTTGTCACTGCAAAAATTTGGCCGCCGAGTGCTGAAGTGATTTTCCTCCCGAAAAATTTTATTTTGAAATATTTTCAAAAACTAATGCGGTTTCAATTACTTTTGGACTAAGATATATTCATGGGCAAAGTTTAAAGGAAATTGATTTTCCGACCCGAAACGCAGTGGACCGGTTTTAGGGAGACTCACTCTTAATTTGTCAACAACCACGCGCCATGTGGCCTTGAAAATTCTGCCCAGGAAATTAAAAACAGCTTGGTCTTGTCACAGTAAAGACCAGAAATACTTGAATGAAAGACTTCTATATAGCTTAACTCATAAGAAGAATAATCTCTAATTTTGCGAGAAAACCAAAACGAGGTCACAAACATTACTATTTTGCCTTAGATATTTTGGTGACGTGCATCACTAATCAGCGTGAAATCTTTAATTTTCTCGCAAAATCTCGAAGGTTTAAGCATGCATTAAACTCTTCAATTATTATTCTTGTATAACAGGCTGGAAAGTGTCGGTTTAGTAACTTCAGCGGCCCTTAATTGCTGAATTCTAGGACAGGTGAAGTGGAAATAAGCTTGTTTTAGGTGCAGTTTTCAAGTGGCATCTGACGCCCAAAAAAGGCAGAGCCCAGAAATGTTTTTTATGTTTATTACAGACCAAAGGGTTGGTAAACAGGGAATAGCAAAATTATTGTCATAGCTTTCTGGCAAGGAGAGATATTTAATCTCAAAATCAGCCAATATTTGAATGGCTAAAAAGGTGGTCCCATATTCAAGGCCAGTGATTGACAAGCTGTCAATCAAATTGACTGAAACATACATCCTGGCATTTGTCAAAGATGTATCAACATATATAGAAACCCTCATAGTCAAAGGTTAAAAACAGTTGTCCTGAGAGCTTCCTCCTTTTGCCTGTTGTTTTTGCACTTTTATTGGTAAAATTCTAATTAAACCAGTTGGGTGGGCTAACTCCCACCATAAAGATCCAAACTACAAACCAGTTTGTCATCTTGAGTTTTGGGGTAGACCCTTTAAACTGGCCAAGTTTCATTGAAATCGGAGAGATAGCATGTAGCACACCTGCCTGGTGCATCCATGGACTCACTCTTAAATCAAAATTAATAGAGTTATACGCTTCAACATGATAAAGAATTTATTATGTTAATAATATACACGAAAAAATTACTCAATTCTGATTGGCTGAGAAAGGAGTGCAGCTCTTCTGTAACACGAGTGCAAAATGTGTAACACGAGTGCAAACTTGTAACACGAGTGCAAATTACAAACGCTTTCTGATTGGCTAAAAACACAAAAGAAACCAACAAGAACCAATCAGATTAGAGCTGTTTCTATAGCAACATATTGGCGGAAATTTTGAGATAAGACGCGGAGGAAAATGGCCGGGGTTTTCAGCAAACAACGATTTGGTTTTGCAAGTGAAACAACGATTGAAGAGCTAAAAAATCTTTCCAAAAACCCAAACACAGTAAAGAGTACGTCTTTCTGGCTGAATGTATGGGAGACGTGGTGCAAACAGAAAAATATTGTCAACAAAATCGAGGAAAACGAGCCAGAAAAACTAAACAAGCTACTTGAAACATTCTACGCTGAAGTAAAAAACAAAAACGGTGACGACTACGAGCCAGACAGCTTAAGAGTGATGATAGCTGCACTTGATAGACATTTAAACGAGAAAGGATACAAGTTTTCCATCATAAAAGACAGGGAGTTCCACTCTTCCAAGCAAGTTTTAGAGGGGAAAGCTCGGCAGCTTCGCCAATCTGGTATGGGCAAACGTCCAAATAAAGCCAGAAGTTTAACTGAGGAAGAAGAAGAGGTGCTGTGGGAGGCAGAAAAATTTGGTTCCAAAACTCCAGAAGCGCTTATTTCTTCTATGTGGTGGCTTTTGACGCACTTCTTTGATCTCCGCGGCCGTCAAGAACACCACGCAATGAAAATGGAAGATTTTCAACTCTGCAAAAATGACGAAGGTATGGAGTTCGTGCAGTTTACCGACGGTCCAACGAAGACCAGACAGGGCGGACTGCAGAGCAAGAACAGAGATTTTCAGCCTCGAATGTTCTCTGTTGGAGGAGAAAGGTGTCCGGTTGCTATCTTCAAGCAGTTTGTCGAGCGAAGACCACTAAACATGCGATGGTCAGGTCCTTTCTACCTCAGTATTAAAAGAAACCGAACACTGAATGACAACATCTGGTTCAAAACTCAACCAATGGGCGTAAACACGATTAGCAACATGATGAAAACAACTATGGCGGGTACTAGCCTTGAAGAAAGTCACAAAAAGTTCACGAATCACAGTGCTAGAAAGACAACAGTGAGCAAGCTAAAGAAAGCAAACGTTGAACGCTCAGATATTGTGAAGGTCACAGGCCACCGAAGCGTACAATCCCTTGACGATTACGATGAAGCCGACGAGGAAGAACAACGACGACTTTCCAGTGCAATATCCAAACGAGATTATGAAAACCCCAGTGCTGAGAAAAAGCGATTGGCAGTTTCCGACATCACAACAACTGTGGCTCCACTCGCTCCGGTAAACACGGAAGTGCCCGTACCACACACATTGGCCGGCCCATCGATGACAGCGACGAAAGAAAACCAATTCCCTCCATCACTTTCAGGTTTTCAAGCTCAGAATTTCTCCGTGAATCCAACCATGACGAGGTCCCAGGAACAGACCATGATGAACACGTTCAACAACTGTCAAGTGTCTTTCATCATTGGCCGCTCGAAGCGAGCTCCTGAGATTTCAAAACGACAGCCCAGTTCTTGTAAATGCCGAGCGTTCATTATTGAGGATGATTCTGATTGAACGTTTACTTTTCCGATTATTGTAAAGCGAGTTTCCTTTACATAAATGTAAAACGCTTGAAAGGTGTTAAATCAATCCGCACACATTTTCAAGTTCTAATTTGAATGGTTTTGAACGTGTCAGTCTTGTAAAACTTTGCATTTGACAAACGTTGTAATCTGTTTCAGCCAATCAGTTGAATGAACTAAAAAAAGCGCGCCCCGTCAAATTTTTTTTGTTGTAGTTATTTTTTTCGTGTATATTATTATTTTGAAGATTACAAAATTATTATTTTCAAAGACCACAAAGTGCACTCGCCCTACGGGCTCGTGCACTTTTGTTGGTCTTTGAAAAATTGACTCGTGCTTATTTATTCCAAATTGCACTCGAAATCATGTGATTACCTATACTTATTTTTTATTTAATGGTTTATAACGATGTGTAATCTTCAAAAGCGTTTGATACACGCGGCATTTTGACTACTCCCGCAAGCGATGTTCACGAGCGACTGAAAACAAACGGCACAGCAAGATAATTGCAAAAGAGACTACTAACAATCAATAAAAGGAAAATAATTCGGTGAAACATATACAGAGACAACAATTTTCATTCGCGAAGACAAGTATTTAATTGTCTCTGGAAATCCTTGTTTATGTTTATTTATTTATTTATTTATTTAATCGCTTTCACCTTGATACTATGCTAAAAAAGACTAGGGAAAAAAATACATTCGAACAAGACACAAAAAACGAGGGACGAAGGTGCGGGACACACAACATAGCGAGGCTCCAAATTAAGTGTGCCCTTACGGAAAATAAACAAATACTAACTATATAAATATTAAACATTATAAAAAGTGTAAAAATCTCATTTGTAAAAACGATAAGAATGAATCCCTCCCGCAGCCGATAAAAAGTCTTAGTAGCAGCAGTTACCAGCTAATAGAACTGAAGATTACGTGACCTACTGCATTTGCAGCAGATCGACTTCCGGGGGTTAAAGTTAGTGACGTCATAGTTTGTACGAAAAGCAGCCGAATAGCTTTGGAGTACGTGAGATTTAAACTGATTAAGAGAAATAAGAGTACGAGTGGATACAGGTAACGTATTCAAGAGTTTAGCAATACGATTAAAGTAACTAAATTGAAAGAGCTTTGTACGGCACTTGGGAATTAGTACGTCTTGATCAGAGTTATGGCGAGTGAAACGAGTGCCTTTAGGCTTGACATAATCAGCTATGGTTTTGGTGTAGTGGCCAGCGCGACACTTGAAATAGAAAATTAAATCTTTCACTTCATGCCAGTATGTTAACGGTAGCAGATTGAGGCGAGAAAGGCGCTCATGATAAGAAATATCCTCTTGCCAGTGCGTGTTTAAGATGAATTTTGTTACCCTGCGTTGGAGACTCTCTACATTTGTTAAACTACCGATCGTACTGAGAGCCCATACCTCGTTAGCATAGCCACTATATGATCTTACAAACGTGAGATATAGTAATTTCCTATGGTCTGTAGTGAAAGACATAACACTATTGCGGCGCAAAAATGCGAGTATCCTATTGGCCTTAGCTAAGATATAGTTAATGTGAGTATCCCATGTGAGGTCCGGCGAGATAGTCACTCCAAGGTCTTTTACTTGAGTGACGTGTTTAAGTGAGTTGTTGTTCAACTTGTAATCGTAGCGAAATGGGTGGTGCTTACGTGTGACAGTTAGTACCTCACATTTAGAGGTGTTAAACTTTATGTGCCAATTATCGCTCCAGCCATGCAGACTGTCCAGGTCCTTTTAGAGTGACTCACAATCTTGTAGACTTTCAATGACACTAGTAGTGAAACATATACAGAGACAACAATTTTCATTCACGAAGACAATTATTAAAATGTCTCTGAAAATCCTTCTTTATGTTTTAAGCTGGCTTCCGGTGTTCGCTTTCTTCAAAGATGAACTCGAGGCAAGAAAATCGCCCAAAGCTTTCTTTTACAGCCACAATTATAACTAAATATTCTTTGGAACGTTTTCTTTCTATTTGCGGTGAGAAAACGTCTAAAGGCTTTTTAAAGTTCTATAAGCTTATAATCAAACCTGACACTCGGTCAGATCATTATCTCAAATCTTACAAACGTGCATAAACTAAATAGCCGCGTAAACTACCCCCGACTTCATTAAATTAGATATAAAAAACAAACATCAAATACAGTAAGTACTCAGGCTTACCATTCGAGATGCACTGAAAACTATCAAGTAAGGCCAGAATCGTTTCAGACTTTTTAACCCTCTTACGCATCAAGCAAGCCGAAAAACGAAAACGATGCCATCCGAAATCGGATTTCCGACTTTGACAAGCGACGTATTTCTCAACCAAAAACCCAATAAACTGAACTAACTATGAATTACGGAAGACTCTTGATAGCAGCAGAATTTCATTTTGTGCATTCAGTGGAAAAAGACAGTTAAAAACATTACAAGTTGACACAAAACTCTGTCAGCTTCAGCTGTCAAAGTAAACGAGTCTCAAGAGGCTGCATAAATTTTCCGCATGAACTCACCTGTCAAATTTTGACCAATCAGAGCATAAAACATGGACGTAGAGAGAGAAAAGTCAAAAAGCAACTGGCATGTCTTCCATACCTGTAAAAACTGGCTGAATTTTAGCTTCCAAGGGTAGTTTGAAATCAAAATTTTAATTGTGCGGCTTATATAAAACACCACATATTTCATATGAATTGAAAAAAAATTAAACTTGAGCCTGCGATCATTTGAAAACTAGTAACTTGTCAGCGGATAACTTCAAAAAGATACTCGACCTCGATGGGTCGGTGGTACTGGTCAGCAGATACCCTGTTTTGACAGCTGTCAACTGATCACAACATTGATGTACAATATATGTGCAATATCAGTCTTCCTGTGCTCCCAAACTAGCTAGAAAGTGTGAGATTGAACATTGGTTTCCCTGTGGTGCGGACGGACGGGCGTGCCGATGGTGTACGGTCACGTGATTACCAAATTGTCTGGGATGGGTATATTTACTTAGCCATGGTGTTCCGAAGGCGCGCTTCGCGCGCCAGAGCTCTGCTATCATTTGGAAGTTACTCATTCGCTAACATCAGTTTTCAAATCGTTAACTAGTAAAACTAGAAACAGAAGAAACAAATCTAACTGTAACACAGTCCCTTTATTATTCACACTTACTCATTCTAGTTTGGTTAACTGCAAGAGGTGTAGTCATGAACCTATTTTGTACTAACTAAAATAGACCGTGTATAGTTAAATGCAGCCGGTGTCGTCATCTCCAACCATGTATTGACTTGTCAGTTGGTCTTGTATCTGAAGTCACCGGCCGTGTTCGTTTCGTCCGAGGCTTTGTAGTCGCTGTCGGTATCTACGATATTGACATCGAAAAGGTCCTGAATGCGGTGACCATTAGCCTTAATAGTTCTTTTCCCAGCAAGCGGAATGCCAAAACGTCGACCGAAAGAGAAGCCATCACAAGGAGAAAACATTTCTCCAAGCAGTGCCATGATCATTAAGGCAAGCATCAGCTTTAGCATCGTCATTCTGAAAGTATATCAAGCCGATATATCAATCATTTGTTAAACAATTAATCAGGCATTTGGGATTTCCTTGAATCCTGATTAGTAGTGTCCAAGTATTTATGTCCGTTTTGAGGACGAGCAAGCACGAGTGAAATTTGGCTCATGCATTTTACAGTCAAGCCAGGTCAAGCGTACCCCCCAAGATACTATTGATAGATTTATCATTTGAAATTTGAATCTGTTAAGATACGGTAAAACGGTCAACAACGATCGCTATTCAACTCGTTTTGCGGCCATGTTGCCAAACAGTTGCAAGTTTTTTGTTGCCCGTTTCAGGTTGTTAGTAAACCCCGTAACGGCGTAACGGCGTAACGAGAAACAGCGTAACGACTTTTTTTTTTCTTAATCAAAACCGATTTCTCCAAACTGTTGAGCGAGATTAAAAAAAGACTGTTACCTTAATCATTTTTGTCGTAGAGTAAAATAGCTTCATCTTTCACCTCTAAATGTTCAACTGAGAAAAATACTGCAAACTTATAAGTTATACTCTTGACTAATCATGAGAAGTTGGCAAGGCGATCGATGTTGGAAGGGTGGAATAATTTTAAAACATACATTTAGTAGAAGTTTCGTTCTATGACATTTGGCGCAGTGTCTGCTAATACAAGAAATAGTACTTTTTCCCGCCTTTTGTTTTCGATTGCGTACGAGCTTTTTCGCGGGCGCACTTTCGCACGTTCTCCACGAGGTCGCAATAATACGAGCACTGGTACTAACAAGATGGTTTCGGACGAGGAAGGTGAGTTTTTGGACTTTTTTACTCGTTATGTACATGTTTCTCTTTTGATTGTTATTTCCTTTTGTTACTCACTGGCCTTTTACTCTCTTTTTACTTTTTATTTGTATATTTGCCCTCTTGTTGCGCAACAGTAGTCGGTTTGTCATCCCAGCTTTGCGAGTCCTAAATGGCGTGTCCGATTTGTAATAATAGTAATATGGCAGCAAGTAGTGTCCCATGCTCTGGCTATAAATCATACAATTCACGAAGCCATCCTCCCAGCTAGCTGTAGAATGTTGAACGATCACCATAACACTTTGGGAAGTTGTACCCAGACGCCACAACAACATAGGATGCATCAGCGACAGCAGGTTCAATTGGAGCATTCCTGTTTCCTATCCAGTCCCCATTGCGTTAGCCGTCACCGTGGCACACAGCCTTGGCACATTAGTAATCCTTTTACAGCTTTCAATTAAACAACAGAATCAAGAAATACAGCGGATGCCGCATCGAGTTTCGGTCGCCCTCGGACCCCCCTTAACGGGTTTAGTAATCGGGCATTCTGAGCGTGATCGATACAAAGACAAATATGGTTAAGATTACATAAGTAATAAGGCAAATCATTATTACCATTGTAACATTGAATGTGTAAGGCTTCGCCATCCTTACTTCCATCGAGGATTACTTATTATAGAATGGTCAGAACTGAATCCCATTCAAGGTAGATTCGTCAATGAAATGTTTGGACTGTAAGTCTTTGCTACTAACATACAGAAGTGTTTTGATAGACCAATTTCGATATATTAAAATTTTTACTTGGCACTGATTCTTACGAGAAAAAATGATAAGATATTATCTTGAGGCTCGGCAATAAATAATAAAATTCTCTTGTTTTATTCCCCTAAGCCTCGTAGCCAAGTATGAAATTCAATATATCGAAATTGGTCTATTTGAGATTCTATGGGTTTTACTCCAGTATCAGAGGAGTGTAGGCGCTTTCATTTGTTTCTATTTTGGGAATGAAATTACATGTTAAACCATTCAATATCAACTTTGTGATTATCCTCACTTACTTCCATCGAGGATTTATTCGAATCATGAATGGGCCAAAAGTCTTCTCGTCGACTGGGGATTTGTCCAAGAAAATGATGTGATTCTGAGTTAGTCTTTGATTTGCTTCAGCAAAGTCTTGTTTTGGTTTGGAATTTCATTGCAGATCGAGTCCACTAGCAGTTACCTAAACTATAAGGGGTGTATATGCCTGGTCTTTGCCATCTTAAAGTACTTTATCAAGGATTACTTGTAGAATGGCCTGAACTACATTCCATTCCAGATAGGATTCATTAAAGAAACGTTTGGACTATAAAGCTGTAATGCTGGCGCAGCATTATTTTGTTTTTCAAATTGCGTGGATTATTCATTGCCCTAAAGTAGCAGCACTGCCAGGGTCATGTGTACTTTTCTCTGTTTGTTAGGTTGAAATTGTTTTAACGTTACTGAAGTTGATCATGTGTTGAAAAGACTTACGTACAGCTGTGAAAGCTTAACTGAAGTGCTGGATTAATATTTCAAGTCGAAACACCCACGAGTTATTTTTATTCTGAACAGGGAGACTTACATTTCCACCTCAATACTAAAATGTAATGTTGAAACGAAAATGGGGACAGCTGTAGCCCACTTTGTTGTAACTATGTCTCGGCAGGGGCTGTAAACTATCACCTTTTCATCATGACTAAGTGATAGAAGACTCTGCCCTTTTTTCACCTTTTGGAAAACCAACACGTGACTTAAGAAACTTACGAATGAAGACCGCCTTAAAAAGGCAGAGTTAAGTTGTCTGCAAAATAATCGTGACGTCATCAAGAAGGGAACATTAGGTGTTAGTTTCTAAACTTGTCCACTTTTGAGCTTACGAAACCAAGCAAACCTCTCTGCAATATTTTTACTTAACTGTTCAGGTTGAAATGGAAGCAATTATTTCACTACACCTAAGTACTTGACTGTACGTTGAAATTTTTGTAACTTGTTGATTACGTTATGAAATAGAAACCCATTATTTTGACCCTACTCTATCTCCAAGATTGACAGCATACAGAAAGAATCACAGTTGTGAAACGACACTAGTAAGGCTTACAGAGGACTGGAAACATGCTATCGACAGAAAAGAATTAGTGACCATTCTATCTACAGACATGAGTAAGCCTTTTGACTCTCTATGTCACAATTTAGTCATCAAGAAGCTCAAAGCATATGGGTTCACTAATCAATCATTGGATCTAATTCTATCGTTTCTGAATGACAGATACAGTCGCGTAAAACTAGGCAGTATTAGAAGTGAATGGTCTAAAATGTCACGTGGTTGTCCTCAGGGATCTTCATTTGGTCCATTATTATGGAACTTATTCCAGAATGACATGACCATGTTGGTTAAAGACACAAACCTTTTCATGTATGCTGACGACCATCAGCTATATGTAACAGGGTCGGACTACAACATCGCATCTTCCAGGTTACAATATCAAGGAAAGTTAGCCATGTCATGGTACAGGGATAACTTTCTACTTGCCAACACAGAGAAGTTTCAATGTTTTACTATCAATCCAAGAAACATTGACTCAGATAAACAGACTGAGGCCCTGCAGATTGAAGCTGAGATCATTGCCAACACTTCGCAAATCAAATTACTCGGAGTTGAAATAGATGACAAGCCTAATTTCACCAGCCATATCAGCAACATTTGCATAAAAGCCAGTCAAAAAGTCGGTGTCTTATTGAGACTGCGAAATTTGATACCATGCAAAGCAAAACTGATCATCTACAAATCATCCATCCTGCCTCACTTAACATATTGCCATCTGGTATGGCATAACTGTAGATCTTCTTAACATATTGCCATCTGGTATGGCATAACTGTAGATCTTCTGACAGTAGAAAAATAGAGCGGATTCAAGAACGTGCACTTAGAGCAGTATTTAACTCGCATTCAGAATCATACGAAAACCTTCTGGTTCGTGCAGAGCTACCTTCACTACTAAATCGAAGACTTCAAGATATCGCTATATTAATGTACAAAGTAAAATATGGCCTCGCACCGAGTATTGTTAACGAACTATTTAAGCGGATAAGCACTAGTTATTCACTAAGAAACAGTGATTTTGATATTCCGACTTTAACACTATTAACTATGGAAAGCATTCTCTTAGATATCAAGGACCTCATATATGGTCGAAACTAGATATTAAATTGAAAGGTTCCTCGAATATTGAATCTTTCAAAAAGAACATTAGGAAAATAGACCTAACGTCACTCTTAAACAACAACAATAGCTGCTGTAACCTTTGCAATTCTTAGAGACTACCTTTTATATACCTAATATATAGATTTAGCCAGGGCTAAAAGCGAGGCTCCCATTAATAAATTTATAATTTAAATCAAACAATAAAGTTGTATTCCACAATTCAGTTAACTTCAGAGCACATTCATGTGACTTTTCAGGGAAAGGCTACGTGATTTTAGACAAAAATAATTTGCAAACAACCCCAGAGTGAACCAAATCTTACATCGAGTTGATGGCCTCATATGTACACCCAAAAACTGGCAATCGTCTTCGATCATATTTTTTAAGAGCCATAATGGCTCTTGATCACCGTAGGTTAATTAGGCCTGGAAAAAAGTTCCGGCCGAATTTTTTGCGTTCAACAAGTTTACTTTACAAAATATTGCCAACAAATCTGGGTTCATGTAAACTCACCTTATATATCATTTATACATCACATCTGAGGTGAAACAGTACTATGAGGCACTGTTTTTATCATACAGACCGCGGACAACAGAATGCAGTATTTGACAGTTTTGCAATACAAATTGCTATCATTCAGTATTCAGGACGATCGAAGCACGCGTGGGCTTTAGCTACACCGTTAAAAAAATTTCCAAAATCACCTATACGGCCAGCCGTTTCTGACTTTTGCAGTGCTAGCTGTGGCGAGTGTTTGAATGAACATTAACACAGTTATATTAAGCTCCAATATGATAAAGAATTCATTATGTTTATTTTCTATTTAAAATGGTTTAACGCGCTACAATTTTCATTCAGGAAAACAAGTATTAAAGTGTCTCTAAAAATCCCGAGTCTTCGAGCTTAAAGCTGAAGTTTTTGTGTTAAGCCGGCTTCCCGGTGTTTGCTTTTGTCAAAGACGTACTCGAGGCAAGAAAATCGCTCAAAGCTTCTTTTACAGCCAGAATTATAACTAAAAATTCTTTGGAACGTGTTCTTTCTATTTGCGGTGAGAAAATGTCTAAAGGCTTTTTAAAGATCTGTAAGTTTATATAAACCTAATACTCGGTCAGATCATTCTGATCATTGTCTCAAGTCTTACAAACGTGCGTAAACAAAATAGCCGCATAAACAACGCTCGACTTCATTAAATTAGAAATAAAAAACAAACATCAAATACAATAATTACTCAGGCTTACCACTCGAGATGCAGCTCCTCAAAGGTATATATCGCTTCAGACTTTGAAACCCTCTTACGCATTAAGCAAGGTGAAAACGAAAACGATGCCATCCGAAATCGGATTTCCAACTTTGACAAGTGACGTATTTCTCAACCAAAAACCTAATAAACAAACTAGCCATGAATAACAAAAGACTTCCGATAGCAGCTGAATATCATTTTGTACATCCAGTGGAAAAAGACAGTTAAAAACACCACAAGTTGACACAAAACTCTGTCAGCTTCAGCTGTCAAAGTAAACAAGATTCAAGATGCTGTCTAAATTTTCCGCATGAACTCACCTGTCAAATTTTGACCAATCAGAGCATAAAAATTGGACGTAGAACGTGACCAGCGCGTGAACATGGTGAGAAAAGTCAAAAGCAACTTTCTTCCCTGCCTGTAGCAGCTGAATGAATTTTCGCGTCCGAGGTCAGTTTGAAATCAAAATTTTAATTGTGCGGCACATAAACACAACATATTTCATATGAATTTTTTTAAAAAAAATTAAACTTGAGCCTGCGATCATTTGAAAACCAGTACCTTGTCAGCGGATAACTTCAAAAAAATACTTCACCTCGATGGGTCGACACCTGAGCCCGCGATTCGCTCAAGTGATACTGGTCAGCGGATACCTTGTTTTGACAGCTGTCAATTGATCACAACATTGATGTCCAATATGTGTATCAGTTTTCTTGGCTCCAATCCCAAACTAGCTAAAAAGTATGATTGAACATTGTTCGCGATCTAGTAAAACGATTAACTGGTCAGCGGACAGCTTCCAAATAAATCACGTCACCTCGATGAGTTGATACATGAGCCCGTACAATCTGTAGACGCGTACGTACGTACGCTCGGTCAGTCACGTGACAACCAAGCGAAAAGAGGTTGACCATATTCCATGAGTATGGGGCTCTGTCCCACGCGCGCTTCGCGCGCGCGGGAGCCCCGCTATAAATTGTTTTATACAATTTATACATGCTACATATTTTAATTGTATATACATTATTATTGTTATTTCTTATTTGTAAATAATTTTTATTTTTGTGTCCCCAATTAGTTGTGAAAACTAAATACATTGACACATTAATAAAGCTTTTACTTTACTTTACTTACTTTCAAGCAAGAAAGCTTGTGTATTGAAAAAGTGTAATAAAAATTTCCATTTTGCTCATCGATCTGTAAGAAGGACTTCCTAAACATAACGAGAGTGATCTAAGAAAAGTACAGGTACCCCAAGCTCACGAAAGAGAATCCTTGTTGCGTAACAAATATTTTAAAGGTTTGTATGGGATTTTAGCGATAGTTATTTAGGGCACTAAAATAGAAATGAAAATACATCAAAACTTCTTACTTTGCCTCCTTGTCTTAAACCATGGTATATGTTCTTAGGGACTGTGCAATAATTACCAGGAGGGGGGGCTGAAAAACTAGAGGGGGGGGGGGAATTACATAAAATTGCTACCAAGATAGGGGGGGCCCTCAAAGTAAACTCACTCATTTGAAGGAGGGGGGCCTTAAGTTTTATTCGAAATGTAAATAAAATTAAACGCAATAAAAGATTCTCAATACAGGCATTATGATAGACTGTAACAAATATCAATACGAACAGCTGTTAAACGATTATTGAAAATATTCCATCAAAATGAAAAGCAAATTCACAACTGATCAATTTTAACCCGTCTTCTAACTAATTGAGCTGATCTTATGTAAAGCAAAAATCATGAACTTGTTTTTCAGCTTCCCCCATAAAACAATGGGAATCAAACAGATCTCGTAGACAAGATTTGTCGGTTTTTGATGTGAATAAAAGTAATGTTTCTTCATCGACTGAATCGATTTGCTGAATTCCATATATATCTCTGGCTCATAACAAAGTTCAACAGGCTCTCCTCCCAAGGATCTAAATATAATGCAAGCTCTTTTTCGTCTGTTATTTAAAGCGTTCAATCTCCTGTTCTTTGATTTTTTTCTCTGCTCCTTTCTCTTTCTGGCTTCAGAAGTTTTAGATTTTGAGCCAATGTGGTAAGCACCCCGGTACTTAGCAAATGTTTTGTCTAAATCTTCAATCAAGCGATTAACAGCCTTCTCGATACTAGATGTTACATGATAACGTTTGTCATTATTGAAGCTGTGATGGCAGCTCAGTCCAGTTTTGAGTTTACCAGTGTTTTCAGAGAAGAGGCTGTCGTCGTGTTTTGATATCTTATCTTTGATGGCTTGAAGCTTAAGCTTGATTTCATTTGCCTCATTTTTACATCTAGTGATATTACGGTCATCATGTGGGTTTGGCTTGTAGTCATCACAGAGAAATCTACCGGCACAGGCTGGATTGTCGGACAATAGATACTGAAACCTATTTTCCAGCTGCTCAATGTCCATTGTAATGTTATACTGTCTGTCCCTTTCAGCGATGAACATTCTTTTCATCAACTGAACATTAGATCCAGCCCTTACTTTGAAGCTTTCATAAAAATCCGGCAAAAGCTTATTTCCGAAAAGAGAAATTCTTCTTTTAGCATCAGGGACGATGATTACAGTAGCATGACAATATAAAAGGTATTTACTTAAAGACATCTATGGTAATGGTGTCGGTGAGGGCTGAGTGTGTGTGTGTGGGTGGATGGGTTGGTGGTGGGAGGGGGGCTGCGACGTTATTTTTAACATAACAGAGGGGGGTTAGAACTAATTCTTTTTGTTTTTGACGGGGGTACTGTCTAAGTTTTTGCTAGATAACTCTAGTTTTTCAGCCCCCCTCCTGATAATTATTGCACAGTCCCTTAGCATTTCTGCTCGTTTTAGCGCCATTCTAGCTAGTTTTAGTTGTGCCGTTACTCTATGTACGATACAAACCTTCATAAAAAAATATTTCTGTTACGCAAAAACAATTCTCACTCGCGAAGCAACAACCGTTTAAGTTATCATCTAGGCACCTCTGAGTGAAAAAGAAAGAACTTTCTCATTCAATTTCGCTCCCATTTTTCGAAAACTCGTTTCTAAATAAGTCCAAACTAGCATTCATCTGGCTTGTTTAATAGTTCATCCGCTGGAAGGAACCGTTATGAAACGATTCGTTGCTAGAGATTAGGACCACACGGCTTTTCGGCCCAATTAGCCGGGCTGAGGCTAGACTTTCTAGAGGGGTCCTATATTTTTCTTCGCTCACTCTTAAGAACTTATGAGAAGTCGACTTGTAGAAAGTCTCATATCTAGGCTGAGGCTCAAATCAGAACTCTCCAAAAATTCAACTTAATAATACGGGTGAGTTTTGTTCAATGTAATTGTTCCTCGGAAGGGTGACGTACATGAACTTATCGCAAACGAAGCTAACCTGCTGAATAACCAAATTAACTAACCGGCGCCTGCGAGGTAGACTAAGTGAAATCTCGTCCAAAGCTTGGGGTAGTTGCCTAGCAACAAACCCAGTAGCAAATTTGATTCGTTCTTTTGGTGGCCCTAACCAGAATTTTCAACGGTAGCCCGTGAAGAAGGCTATTTCAACGGATAAAGCATTTTCTAGAGAAAATCGAAGCGATTTGTAACTTTTAAAGTAAGAAGGTTAATCAAGGGAGAAGGACATTCGCCATGATTAGCTCAATCGGTGGAGCACTTGACTGCTGAGCGGGGTCCCCAGCCACGGACAAAATAACTGAGAAATGAAGGTACTTCCTCTTTCTTGCAAATGGCTAGAACTTCACCTGGCTCGGGTGACTACGTATAATGACGGTCCCGTTTCCAGTAGGAGACTTAAAAATTTCCTCAATTAGTACTTTAGTACTAAATACATTGACACTCAAATAAAGCGCTTTTTTTTGTTTCCTATTGCTTCTCACTCCGTCAACGCTTTTGATTCTGTCGTGTCGGAAACAACTAAATTCAATTGTGAAATAAGTAACTAACTTAAAAGAACAGTATCCCGGTACTGCGCATGCACCAAACTTTGATTTTCGGACAGGATGTCGTAAAATCAAAAGATGCGAGGAGAGTAAGAGAACCTTAAAAAAATCCGTTTGCATCGCGATTGGCCGAATTCAATACTACACAAAACTTCTCAGGATTACAGATCAATGATATAGTGTTCCCGTTAAGTTTCGATTTTGGCGAAATTGGGATTTTTTGGCGTTACTTTTATTGCCGTTGGCCGGAGGACTTTGATGCCGATTGGAGGCTCATTTCTTCTGCCAGCTTCCATACAAGCTCAGATAATTGTGAAAGGAATACGCAGAAATGAAACAGCAACAATGAAGACTGTAAGAAAGAAACCATTGAGACATGTGACTTGGAAGATCTTGCGAAATCAGCTTCGTGAAGCAGATTGTTTTGCAAAGACGCGTTAGTAAACTTTTACTCCCTAAGGCCGACAAAATCAAACAAACAGGCGCTACATGTTTAGAAAAACTAGTGCAATGACATTTTTATATAATTTTTAACTAACCTTTGCGATGATTCATACCGTTGAGATTGCATTTTTATATTTATATCTTTCAAACTTTTGAGGCTAGAACGCGAGAAAATCAGGCAAATATCACTGGACCTGGAACAATTGACCTCTGACACGAGTTACAGAAAAGCTGTTTTAAAAGCGAGAGGAACGAGATTTTCGGGTCGCGAGGCGGCCTTGCTAGCGATAAAATTGCGATGAGTCTTGGTGCCGCTAGCCAAATTTTAAATAAGACGAAAGACTTCTCTCTAAAGTCTAAAATATTACTTGAGAATGTAAACAACAAAATTCCGTCGGCGGTGCGGTCTGGAACGAAATCTTGTCGAGTCAATGTGATAGTTCTATTGTCTTTTGAAGAAAAAACAGATGACCCTCGCGCGTGCGCATAATCGGGACACGGTCCCTTTAAGTGAAAGGAACAACAAAGTGGCTTCCGAGACAGTTCACAAAGTTTGACGATACAAGTAATTCATTCTAGTATCTCAGAATAATTCAGACAATACTATATTCGGCGAAACGTCTCAAATAAGCAGTATTTTCAATTGCTTCAACAGTTTGGAGAAATCGGTTTTGAGAAAAAAAAAAAAGAAACAACAACAACAACAACAACGACACCAACAACAACAACTCGTTACGCTGTTACGCCGTTACCCGTTACGCCGTTACTGGGTTTACTAACAACCCTAGTTTTACTGTAGCTTTAGTCGTTGCCGCAACCAGTATAAAACTTAAACATACATGAGAAATGCGTGGAGAATCCTATGGCTACAGCTTCTCAGTATTTGGTGAGATTGAAAAATCTTTCAATGGAAACAATTGCTGAAAACAATTATGTAAAATTCTAGGAAACTGAGGTGGAAGTAATTTGTTACCTACCTCTCGTGTAAAAGCGGACTAGAAGCTACGGACTACTTCTTATTATAAAACACGGACTAGGTATAAAACGCGGACTACGGACTGTGTATATAAAAATAGTCTTGAAAAGGTAAAACTGAGAGAAACGGTTAACGGACTAGAATAAAACAGTAGTCCCAGCTCCTTGCCTCATAGACAAACATTCCTTTGGCTGGTCAAGCAGTCTATTCTCCCAACGTCTGTGTGGAGAAAGAAAGCTTATTACATACATACTGAGATTTACTCACAGTTTTCTTCATAAGAAAACCCGCTTAAAAAATTCTGATAGCCAATCATAGAAGCGAAATGGCTTTCTCACATGTGCGTAAAGCGTTTCGTGCAATCAGGAGAGACTTGCCAAAACATACCACAGATTTCGTTGAACAGGTTCAAGTTCTTTGCGAGCAAACCTCCATAGCGAGAAAACTTTGTGTACCAAAAGTGCAAAAGTACTTGTACATTTAACAATGGCTCAAGGATCCACGAGATTTGAGTATTTAGAAAAGTCAATGACGTCTATATTATCGAGCAGCAAAACAAAAACAAAAAACTAATTCGTTGTTCTGAAATTGTCAAGCTGTAAGCTTAGTTAATTCAACTCAGCATTTTATTTTACCATTTCAAGCCTTGGCTTAACTTGTCAGGCACGTTCTCAGTTATTTAGAAAGCCTCCAAAACTACATGGACATTGGAAAAGCGATTTAATAAATCACCTTGAATTTCAAGAAAATCTCAGTTTGTAATTGCCTACATTCAATTGATAGTTAAAAATTGTCGACGAATAATGCTTTTGCTACACAACACTGAAATGAACCTTATTTGATCGACACATATAATAATATACTTCGATCACTGCGGTCTACCATTTCAGCTACCATTCGAGTACTGATAGAACACAATAAGCTAAATCTTTAAATTATATTTTATTTACTTGTTTTATTTCAGTCCCATTAAAACGTTCTTTGTTACACACATGTCTGTATTTAAAACAGAACTGCAAGATAGCAAAAGAGAACACGAACCGTTTACTACAAATTCTGCGAAATTCAGCGATGAAAGAATTTGTTGCTCTGCGTCTGTAGTTTCATGCAATTTGTAAACTTTTGTTTTTTTAAAAAATGTATAATAAACAAACTTCATAATGGAAAGTGTTTTTGTACGATATTTACCGCTCGTTTGTTTTCACAAACTCACTCGCTCGCAAAGCCTCGCTCGTTCGTTTTGTGAAAACAAACTCGTGCGTAAATATCGTCCGTCAGCACTTTCCATGAAGAAATCTATATTTGTTATATACATACTGAGAAATACTCACCAAAAAGCTATGTCGTAAATTTTCGTACGCAAATTAGTTCTAGCCAATCAGAGGAACGAACGATGGTTTTCACACGTGAAAAAAATGATACGTCCAATCAGAATCGCGAACGATGTTTTTTCACGTGTGAGAAAAATAATACGTCCAATCAGAAGCCCCAGAGGTGTGTGAGTTTCGCGCCAAAATTCCCGCCTTTTATTGTAGCTTGCAGCGCCGCTTCGCACACGTTCAACGAGAAAAGTTTTACTCAAAGAGTTTTTCTCGCTAAAAGAGTGAAAAACATTTCGGAAATGGAGTGGAATAGTTTCGTTTGTTTCACTGTCGATAAAGAAAACGGTAGAGAGCCGGCGAAACAACAGCGGAAAGGGAAAAACAGAACGAGACGTAAGCTTTTGTTGTGCTTTTTGTCGGAGCTACTTTGCCTTTCATTTAAGCTTAAGCTTATATTGAAACCGGCCATTTTACTTAAATTCACTCATTTTCAATTGTGCATTGAGAACAAACAGTTAAGATTACTTATAGTTCTTGGATTACCTCATATCCTTACCGTCATTTATGTTTTTAACAAACGTTTTTACTAAAAAGCTGATTTTTTACTAAAAAGCTCATTTTGCGGTAAGTGTGTAGCGGCAAATTTTAACATTTTTGAAAGATTTAAAATAAAAAGGCCGCCAAAATGGTGAATGTCTCCGTATGTATATAATAAACACAATACCGCATGGAAAGTGCTTTGTACGGTATTTACGCACTCGTTGTTTTTGTATCAGAAATCTTACTCGTTCGCTGCGCTCACTCGTTCGATTTTTGATACGTCAACAACTCGTGCGTAAATACCGTACGCCAGCACTTTCCATGAAGTATTCTCTATATACTACATGGGCAAGGAAGGTTAAGCCGATACTCAAAGAAGCTGAAAACAAAACTCTGAATTTTATAATCAAAGAAAGACTATCGTCAACTCGTGGGTACGTTGTTTAGAAAATAATCAATCAGTTATCACTTCTGGTTTTCCCACAGTGAATTTTAGGAAATGATAGGAATTCATATTATAAATATACTATCCTTGTTCTGGAAACACAATACTTTTCTTGCTGTTTATTGCACTTTAGTAACAGTTATTTAAGTATATATTTAAAAACAAAACAAAAAAAACAGCAAAACAAATAAGCAAACAAGACAAAACAAAAAAGAAAAAAAAAAGGAAGAAGGGAAAAAGAAGGTCCTCAGCAGGATTTGAACCCGGTACCTTCGGTTTGACCCGACCTCACATAGCCACTACGCCATTGAGGATGGTCACATGATTTGGCGAAAAGTCTCAAGTTTAATGCCTTTTCCATGGAACTTCCGCCGGCAAACGACCGGGGCAAACGATCGAGCCATAAAAACGACTCGAAGCAATGGGATGAAATTAAGGCTAATTGAAACCAGGCTACTGACAGTAAAAAACAATGTAAACGCATTTCATGGCAATGAAAGAACATATGCGATACAAAGCCGACACAACTCCTCCGCGAAGTAGGACGCAAAACATTAGCTTATGTTTTCTTATCTCGATTTCCGCTGTTATTTTAAAAAGGTAATGCTCAAACTCACATCCATTTCCCCCCTGTGATCTTGGGGAGTCCTTAAGAAGAAGAAGAAGAAGAAGAAGAAGTGCCTTTATTTACCATACATTTCACCAGTCCGTATTTTATAGTCCGTATTTTATACCCAGTCCGCAGTCCGTGTTTTATACTGACCGCCATAAATTCATTCATACACATAACCTACTACAGTACTACAAGGTAGGAGATCAAGCCAGCGTCGAAGTTGAAGGAGTCGAAGAGCAAATGCTCATCTTCTTGTCAAGTTTAACGCCTGGACGGGTCAAAGGCTTTTGAATCGTACTAATTTGAAAGATTCCTGCCTGTCTTAAATTTGGTAAGACCTCTATCCTAACCGTGCTGTAGCGCACGATGCACGCTCGCAGCGAGTAATTTGATGCTACCGAACTTCGGCGAGCGCGTGCTTCTTTGGAAACGATAGATCTTCGCGCTCTCGAGTTCGGACCCGATTAATTACGAAGTACGTCTACTACGAGTGAGTGAGTGACTCATTTGCATATCTCAGTCCCTGCAATAACTCGTGGTACGCTCGCGCGTACCCACGAGTTAAAAAGGAGGAGTTTGAAGAGAATTCAGTTTATGGTTTTAAACCAATAGTAGATATGAAATTGAGAGGCACCGAATAATTATAATAAAATAGTATTGGTGTTAGTGAGAGTAAAATTCTTATAGATGCCATAATTCCATTTCAAAGCCTTGGGGATATGAGGAAATGAAGAACCCTGTCGGGAAGGTCAATATAGGGGGATTCCGCAAAGCAAAAAAAGCTGTATTTATGGGGGAGGGGTTACTCACCTATACGTGAATAATAACCGAAACATATCATCCGTTATATTCTAAGCGATCATGACAGGATTTACACCTCCGTATATAAACATATACATCAACTTAAAATATACAAACATATACATCTACTTAAAATTCAACTTAAAACATACGTCAAATGTGTACGTATATGCGTTAATAAATCAACTGATTTGCATTACTAACAATGAGTGTCTCATATTACACCACAAAACTTTTCGCGCGGGTTATAATTCGCGCAGTTAAAAAATTGGCCCACCCAGCGCTGCGCGAATTTTAATACAAACGGCGTTTTTGATTTTCAAAATGAGATAGATATGGATCTAACCCACGTAACGGTTTCAGTAGTGGGTGGTCAGCAATACTCAAGGCCAGGACACACAGACATACACCTATTTCAATATATAGCCTGCGAGCAAGCTCTCCTATTTGGGCGAGTTATTGCTGCTTCAAGATGTTACGCTTAGAGCTTGGGTATTAACAAATCTCTTAATAGGCAAGGATCAGTAAATCAGAAGGAAAATAGCCCTAAGTCCACACAGAAAGCTACAGAATGCTACAGTAAAAAAAATCAAAACGAAATATATAAAATGATCATTAGGGCCCAGTGTACATATGAGGGTACATAAACGCATTCGGTACAACTACTTTCACACTATTCAGCTTTTTAAAAGAGAGCTCATGTATGGAACTTCAGTCAGTGCAAATCATTTACGTCATATGACACTTCTGGCAAAGCCCGAAAGAGATAGCGTAAAGCACAGATATAAGCTCATTGAATGTATGCACGTTGAATAACATATTCGATCGAAGTACCCGGTAAAATGATAAAAAAACGATAGAAGGTTTACAATCCATATTACATCTATAGTTCAAAAAATCTTGAGGACATGTACAGGTAAGCAAACGATTGAAGGAGTACCTGTCTTAGAGTCCCTGTCGACTATTTTCCACTACAGTACAGTAGTTTGTTTACAGCACCAGCCGAGGATCTTGAACTCGCCATACTACTCTATGTGCGCTGCAAGTAATCTGTAATACCTTGGAGATTGCTCTTCTCCAAAAATGTTTGTTAAATGTTTGAGACGGAGAAGTTCCAGTTGAATGAAATAGTATAATTTGTTTTCCTTAGAGTCCATGAAATGCCCTGCTTCACTTTCTGTTTTTGCTCTCCTCCGTGTGTTGTTGTTTTCTCTGACTGTTAGCCATTGTGGATATCCCAGAGTACTCCGCGTTGAGTGAAGCAATAGTGAAACTGACCGGGGAGGGGATGGGGAAAAGTGTAAATAACCCCCAAAGCGATTAACTTAAGGTCGAAACCAACCAGTTTAACTTCTAAAAACGCGTGGTAACCCCTACTTTTTATCTTACCAAATGAAAGTAATAAGCCTACCCAGTAAACGATCAATTTTTGGTTCGGGGAAAATGTCGTTTACACTATTTTTGAGGCAAACGCGTGGAGAGGGGTAACTGCTGATAACTTCCCAGTCGTGCTGATATTTCAAAAAAAGACGTATAAAGAGCAGTTGTTATGTTATCATTTATTGCCTATTTTGAAACCTTGTTACAACTATCATTGCATTTGTGCCAGTTCACGTGTACACTCTGAAATTTTGGGAAAAATAACTTTTTATCATTTTTCTAAAAAACGCCTATTCAACGTTTTTCCCCATATTGAAGCGCAGTTATCTCTGAAAAATGCGTGGTTACCCCCAGTTTTCTTTTTGGATTTCAATAGCCCCTGATATGATCTACTTGTCACACATAGTCATTATCTGGGAAAAATACTTCCCATTAGTGGGCACCGTCCTTAAGACAACACAAGACTTGAAACTGATACACTAAATGTACTTGAATAACAACGATCTCAAATAGTCAACGTTTTAAGCATCTCTAAGAATGGTTCTCTTCCAGTGGTATGAGATGTTGAACTGTGCGTCTCAACACGGTCGGTCTCCTTTGCGCATGTGTGTTGAGAACTTGAATCTTTGCTGATCTCACAACATTGTCCCTGCTCTTCAATATCTCCATGACTTTGGCTAGCTTCCACCAACAACGCGCAGATCCTTCTTCCTTCAAAACCACAATGTCTCCTACTCTAATGGATTGTTCGATAGCTCCAGTTCTGTTTCGGTGGTATTCACGCAACCCTAAAAGATACTCCTTACGCCACTGCTTGGTAAAACTTTCAAGCAATCTGAAATGGTATCTTGCCCTCTTTGTCAATGACTGGAACGTGCTGATGACATTGCAGTCTCTCTGGTGTGGCATGGTGGCGATTTGGCGACCATTTATCAAGTCTGCAGGAGTGAGTGGGTATGAGAGTCCTTCTTCATCATCATAGATGTAGGTCAATGGCCTGTTGTTCAGAGTAGCTTCTATCTCTACGACTAAGGTACAGAGTTCCTCAAACGTTAATAAGGATCGTCCAACAGATTTCTTTAGGCACCGTTTTACACTACGGACGCGTCTCTCCCAGACACCACCCCACCAAGGGGCTCGTTCCATGATAAACTGCCAATCAACTTGTCTGTTCGCAAGATACTGCTTCACTTCTCTAGAGCTTGAAATCTTCTTAACATCCACTAATGCGGACTTAAAGGTTTTCGAAATTGTCCGTCAACAACTTTGCTGGAAGTCTTCTTCGGCTAACAAATCTTCAGAATGCTTGTAAAAAGACTTAACTGTCAAACTCTCAGTTAACTCAAGGTGGACAGCACGTGTTGATGCACATGTAAACAGGCAACAGCATGCTTTGCTGCGGTTCTCAGGTGACCGAAAAATTGACGTAGAGTGGTCCCGCAAAATCTATCCCCGTGTACGTGAAAGGCGGTCCCTCATAAACACGATCTGTAGGCAAGTCAGGGGAGGGGAGAGCAGTGAATGGTTTCCACTCATATGTTCTGCATATGGTGCATTTTCTGATAACTCTCTTTACGGCTTCTCTTCCCTTCAGAACCCAATGTGTTTCTCGTATAGCATTCAATGTCTCTCTGACACCATTGTGGTGAACATGATCATGTCTCTCTCTGATCAACAGTTCTGTGTATCTGTGGCGCGAAGGTAGCAATACTGGATTCTTGCTTTCTTCGGTTGTGTCTGCATTGTCGATCCGACTCTTACAGCGAATAATCTTGTCCTCATCAAGATATAGGTTGAATTGCTTCACGTGCTTGCTTCTCTCATAAATATGAAGAAGGTTCTGTCGCTCCGTAGCAAATGAATGAACTTGCACACGTCGGATCCATGTGACCTCTGCAAAGCTTAGATCTTCAGCCTTTAGTTCCTTGCTCTTGACTGCACCTCTGTCTCCCCTCAGTAACCGAATGAATTTCAACACGTAAGCAGTAACGCGAAGCAACTTCAACTTGGACCCATATCTTTCAATGTTCATTATTTCTTCCAGACTCTCTCATACAGTGTTCTATTGAGCGCCGCGGTTGCTAGTGAATGTGTTATGGCAGGTGTGTGCTTGACTAATTCTTCATACGTCGTGTTAGGTGCTGATGTAGATGGTGTCTCCGGCCGCAAATTTGAAGGCTCTCTTAAGAAGGTCGGTCCAGACCACCACAATTCACTTTCAACAAGATCTTTCCCAGAGCAACCTCTTGAGGGTATGTCGGCTGGTTCATGTTCCCACTTCTCTATGTCTGTCAGTTTACGGATCACGTCCACCCTATGCTGAACGTACTGCTTCCACGGCCTGTGGTGAATGAGTCTACCCAATAGTGCACATCTACTTCAAATGGCAGTAACTTGAATGCATTGCAAACTGTCTACTAGTTTTGATAAAATGTAAGCACCCATGAGTTCTAATCTTGGGATTGATTGTTTCTTCAGGAGTGCAACCTTTGTTTTGGAGGCAATGGGTGGCTCGTCAACATCTCCAGCTTCATACACTGTACGCAGATAGGCAACCGCTTAAATGGCTTGTCCAGATTCATGCATCACTGAACCCACAGAGTTGGCGACAAACTGGCTTCTTCTCTCTCACGAAGTAACACCTGGGGATATTTAATTTGGCTAAGGATGAAATTCATTGAAGAGATAGTTCCATTTTGCTAACATTGTTCCTTCTAAACGGTCATCCCAGTCCACTTTATCAACCCAGAGTTTCTTAAACCATATTTTCATGTTCACAACGAAGGGGCTTAACAAACTAAGTGGATCAAACAGTTTGGTTGAAAGCTTAAGCACTGATCTTTTCGTTGGGGGCAGAGACTTTAGATACTCCATGACACTGACAAATTCAAATCGTAACTCGTCACTCATAGTGTCCCAGTTCAGTCCAAGGATCTTCACCTCTGACTTGTCATGTTCTTCTTTCATTTCCTCGCTGATCCTTTGCCTTACAATGCTTGAATTGGTTTTCCATCTACGAAGGTTGAAACCTCCCTCTTTCATGATGGCCTTTGCCCTTTTTTAAACCTGAATGGCAGACTCATCATCACTGGCTCCACCCGGGAAATCATCAAGATACAATGAATTAGCTAGCAATTCTGAAACTTGTGGTTCTGGTTCCTTGTAAATGTGATAAATGATGCTGAATTGTTCCATTCAGAATTGCCGGACTCGAAGTCAGTCCAAATACAAGGCTACGAAACCTGTACAGCACAATCTCTGGTCTCTCCTCCTTAACGTTTTTAAACCACAGAAATCTCAATTGGTCACGGTCGGCCGGATTACCTGAAATTTGATGAAATGCTTTCTCAATGTCAGCTGTAAGTCCTACAGGATAACTTCTTAACTTGGCAAGTACTTCATATACATGTGAAGTTAAATTTGGGCGCTTTTCTAAACAGTCATTCAACGAGTAGTGATTCTTGTCCGCTCTTGCTGAGCCATCAAATACGATACGCAGCTTTGCAGTCTCCCTGTCTTCTCTCAAAACTCCATGATGTGGTACAAAATGAGCACCTTCGAAATCTTCCTCATCTTTAGGAACCAACTCTATAATCCCAGCTTCTAATTGAGCCTAGAAAATGCTGTCATACTCCTGAAGTAACTTCTAACTTCTTGTGTGTCTGGTGACACACAGAGCAAAGTTGTCTGACTGTTTACATGTTTTTTCTCTCCAAGGGAGTTCAACCTCATATCTTCCATCATCCTTGTCAAACTTAATGAATCTTAAAAACTGCTCATCTTCGTTTACCTTGAATGATGTCCCAGTAAACCCAGTTGATTCAATGTCCCAGAGCCGGTTCAAACTATTCGCTAGTTCTATAGCCTGGTTTTGGCTCTCCATGAAGTCATATGGTTTCTGAACAATTAGATTTGATGTGGTGAGGTGGGCAGTTCCACTGTCCCCCTTTGTAGGCCCAGACACGAGCCATCCAAATTTGCTACTAACTGCCACCAATTTGTCATCTCCACGAGCAACCTCCCCTGTAATTATATCCCAGTAGTAGTCAGAGCCTATCAACACGTCTATATTGTCCTGGCTGTCCATGTTACCTGAAATGTAGTCTGCTACGTCTAAATCTATCAAATGAGAGTGTTCATGGAGTGAAACCTTTGAATGTACAGGTGAACAGGTAGCCTCAAAACTCAATGCAGATATGTTTACATCCTCGCCATGTTTACCTTGTAAACGTAATTATAACTTGATCAGATCACAATCCCTTTTGGAAAACTTCTCATTACCAAATGTGCTCAAATTCAGTGTTTCCGTCTTTATGAGTATCAGACCCAGTTTCCTCTTCAAATGACTTGTAATGTAAGATCTTTGGCTTCCGCTATCAAGTAATACACGAACAGGTAATAACTTGGTACTATTCTCGACATAAGCATATGTTCTAGCTGTTTGCAAAAGTACCTGCACCTTGCTTCTTGCTGTGGATGTTGTTGTGATGTTCTGAGGAGGTTTCGTGTTTCCACTAGGCTCTCTATCTTCCTTAGTTTTAGCATTGGTTGGTGCAGCTGGTGTTTCAGATCTTGACTGATCAGAGCTCATTTGACAAACTGATTGATGATGATCTGTCCTGTCACAAACTCTACACATTTTCTTCCGGGTACACTGTTTTGCACGATGACCCACTGAAAAACACAAACAACGTTTATCCCTCCTCAAAATATTCTTTCCTTTCTGAATTTCCTTGACTTCTTCACATGCAGATGAATAATGTTCGCCATTACAAAACGCACAACAAATTCCTGATCCATCACCTGACCTTGCAAGCAGTGAGTTAGGAGTTCCTGGGGAAAATCCCCTCCTGGGTGTAGGAGTTGTTTCAGTCCCTTTCGTTTCTTGTATCTTCATGGTGTCACTCATTTCTCTAGCCTCAACTTCTGCCTGGTCACTTTCAACAGCTCATTTATCTCCCACACATCCTTGGTAGGAAGTCTAGCAACATGTAACCTTACTTCAGCTGGTAATCTTGACATGATCACTGGTATGAGAAAACTACCATATTGCTCTGCTTCCACTCCTAGAGACTCTAAACCACGCACATTAATCTTGATTTTGTCATAAATAATTCGCCGCTAACCAAGTTTATCCCATGTACAAGTTGGCAACTTGAGAAGCTCATCCATATGAGCTGAAATGATTTGTTGCGTTTTACCAAAACGCTCATGTAAAATTTCAACTGCAGCCTGATAGTTAGATTCTGACAATGTAATACCTTGAATAGCTCGGACAGCCTGACCTTCTAACAACGCAGAAAGGTAGTTAAACTTGTCAACCGAGGAAAGGTCAGCATTCTTATTTACAGCACTGTCAAAACTATCCCAAAATGACCTAAACTTTGTTATCTCACCGTTAAACTTTGGTCACACTAGCTTTGGTAGACGTGGCTTGGTTGCAGACTGACTGTGACTTGATTGAGGAGGCAGAATTGGAGGAAGTTCATTTACGGAACTCGATGATGGAGGTCCGCCATCTTGACTTTTTGTGAAATTAGTTTGAAATGCAGTACTCGGTGATGATCCGGATTCACCCTGATGAATTTCACGTGAATTTTCTGATGAGGCATGTTGGTTAGCTTGTAATGGCATAGGAGCTTGATTTGGGTCATTGGTGGCTGTATGTTCCTCCGTATGATGATTTTGTGTCGAACCATTTGAAGACGAAGTAGACGAAGAAGTCCCGCCATTTTTTACCTGAGCACGTGCGATGGCGATTTCCCCCTTTGTCTGGAGAATCCTAGAACGGATTTCATCTGCTACCTCAATTTCCTCTTCGATATGATCAACTGAACATATTTTTGTAATCTTCTCGTCGAATCCCGCAAGTAAAATTAACTTTCCATCCAATATTTGCTCAACAACTTTCAGACGGCTCCACATGATATCTTCTAAATCGGTGTGTCCGAGAATAGTTCTCGCTTCGTTTATGTTTTCTGTTACGACGGTTCGATGTCCTCCACGTTTTGCCCGCAGGCGATCCAACTTTTCTTTTTCTTCTCTCATGATAACTAATAATGAAACGACTCAATGTAATGATGACAAATGAAAACGACTCAAACAAATGCAAACCTGTGCCCCACATTGGGCGCCATGTTATGAACAGAAAAAAATGGATGATTTTTGTCTTGTAACATGTGACTATATGCGCGCGTTATCCTCGCGTGTACCGGTATAAATGATTACAAAAGTCCGTTCTGGAACTGAAGAATAGCGTTTTCCTGGATTTGGTTCTCTCAAGTTTTACTCCAGTTGCTTCCAACTCTTTCTCTTGTCCTTCTTTACGGTCAAGCTACACCGCTACACTGCTAAGAACATGTTTCTGAAATCGGGCGAAGAAACCGATGTTGGAAGGCAACGCTTGAATCACTGTTCACTTTCACTCTCCCGCTTTTCAGAAGTAAACAAGGCACTTAACACAAACGAATACAACTGATGAAGGATTTTCATTTTCCCTCCACAAGAACTATAAACTCGGTCCGACCTATCCTTGGCTCGCACTGAATGTTCTCTTTGCGAGAATTACATCAAACGAGTCCGTCTGCTTTGAGGGCTGAAACAAGTTCGCGGTGCTAATCTGATCCCCACGAGAACCAAATTTAACACGCAGACGAAGGCGGCGCCAGCTCGGCCTGTTATCAATCAAATTTGATTTCCGAAACGTCATTTTTCAGCAAATGGTATTTCCCTTCGTCTGTACGAAGTACAAATTAAATTTTATGAGAAACCGTTCACGCTTGGAAATTTTTGTGCCAATTTTGGCCAAGTTTAGTGTCCCCAGTTTCCAGTCCCTAATTAGCAGTTCTATAGCGCGGTCATTTGGCAGCCATTTTCGCTCAAGAGTCCTGGTCAGAATTTGGCCATTTGCGGAGGAATGGGTACTAGGGGAGTTTTTCCCACTCAAAAACAAATTTCTACAGGCTTTAAGCTTTCTGTTGATATGCGATTTGCATGCGTTTACATCTTTCTTCTGCAAAATTTCCCTTGTACTTTTACTCTCTGTTTCATGCACACTGAGTTCTCAGTCCTTCAAGAAAAATTGAGTATTTTTGTCGAAAATTTTCTCGCTAGGAAACGTATTATTGCCAGGTATGTTATCGTAAACAGAAGACCTGAAACCTCGGCTGTGTTTTCCTCGTTTTGGTTTTTTACCGGATGCCTCTGCTTCTTAGAGATTTTTGCGTTTATATGGTTCGCTGAGCGGTTTACATGGGGAGCAAGTCACGAAGAAAGAGCACTACATCGAAGAAATGCAAGTCAAATTTTCCTGTTGGGGAGCTCAGTAAGCAGAGGGCTACGCTTCGAGCGGAGTACCTTTCGAAATCAAAGGAAATTTTTACCTTAAAAAAAGGCTTCAGCGACTCAAGAATAAGGTAAGTTTAACTTGAAAAAGGTTTTTTTAGTGAAAGGAGAGGACTACCGTGTGGCAAAATTTTGCGGGTTCTTATTTTTGCGATTTTTCCATCGATCCGCTAAAATGTACTCCAGAGTAAATGTTCTCTAAGTTAGATTCGCTACATTCATTTCGTACAGAAGAAGTGGGAAGAAGTTGATAAAATATCAAGCAAACTCATCTTGTGTGATCATGTCCGCAATTCTCATGACCACTCTGTTTAACAAAGTATTTATATTACAAGGAGAAATTTGATGCTGATCATTCATAGGGCTTAAAGGGTTAACTTACGTTCTTGGACTTGCAGAAAAATCGCATAACAGAAAATATTGATTCGGTAAAAGTTGATCTTCCCGCTGTCAAGACTAAAAGAAGGTTAGTTTTTGAAGTGACAGCTAACACATCCACTCTAAGAAAAAAAGTCCAACTCTGCTCTCTGATGAGGGAAAGCTAAACGTGCCGCAGCGAAGTGCCAGCAGAAGACAACTTGAAACGTTGGTTGCAGCAACAGAGGTAAATGGTGGATCTGTTGAAGACAGGTCCCCAGCCTTGGATGGCATGTTTTCTACGCTGACTAAATATGCGAAGACAGCAGCTCTATCTAAATACTTTTCTTCATCAAAAAAGATGAGAAAAGCTAGTCTAGCAGTAATAAAACCTCAGGTTAAGCAGTATGAGCAAAGTGATCATAATGTCATTCGTTCACTTTCTATGCTTTATGCAGGAGGATTGATGGGAAAGGTAAAATATGAACAAACAAGATCAGCTCTTGTTATGAAAAATACTAATATAAGAAACACACCAAGAAACTAGGTTCTGTGTCAAAAGAAAGAGTTTTGTTTGGTATGGGTATCCCATTCCTAAACTCCTTCCCTATCGGTTGTTAATGAAAAAAATTGAAGAAATTGATGTGGGGGAATTTTATTCAATAAGGGAAACCCTATGCCATGACCTTCCACCTGATCAGCAGGTTGATGGGGTCTATAGAAACCTGGAGAACTTTTTACTTCTGCTGGCCAAGTTCAATTTTGAGACTGATCAGTACAGGAAACCTGGGGATAAGCTGGTGTGGTTCAGTGAGAGGGAGGGAGCATTTAAGGTTGCCATAGGGGGTGATGGGGCTCCTTTTGGGAAATGGGATCAATCTATGTCATGGCTGATAAGTTTTTTGAATGTGGGGCCCAGGGTAGCTAGTTCCAATGACAATTTTTTTCTATTTGGAGCTAATTGTAATGAGGACCACATGGTTGTTTCTCGTTTTACAGTGAAACTTGCTACAGACATGGAAAAAATAGAGAGCAAATCTTACACAGTATTGGGTAAGAATGTCACCTTTTCTTTTGATCTCCTGCCAGGAGATATGAAACTCCTCGCATATATAAATGGGGAATTAAGTAATGCGGCTAAATATTTTTCTAGCTTTGCTAATGTCTCCAAAGATGACTGTAATGCACTGAATGGGAAGTATGGAGAATCTCATGATTGTAAGTGGAAGCCTTGGCAGTATGCAGAAAGAATCAATGTTGCAAAACAGGTTGAAGTTTTAAAGAAAAAAATACCTAGTCATTTAGCAGTATCAACAAAGAGATCCAAAGTAACTCAATTTATTGCTGTAAAAAAATCCAGACAAGAAGTCAAGCCATTAATTGGTAAGCTATGTGACAAGGAAGTTGTTGAACCACTTCACCTTAAGAATAATGGTGTCCAACATTTTCATGCAATGTTACTTGATCTTGCTATTTCTGTAAGTAACCTCCCCAAAAAATTAAATAGCCTTGATGATTTGCCCTCCAATTCGGCAATGTCCAGATATTTAAAGGCCATGGAACAAGATGTTAAAGCAGGGAGAATGAAAAAACAACTAGGTAGGTGGCTCCTTGAGGATAGAGCTAAAGATAAAGACTTCACTTACAGGTTAACTGGTAAAGATTCCCGCCTAATCTTGCATGGCTTTATGTATCTAGTGAAAGCAATTCAGGGTGACTCAAATGATCCCAAGTTGATAATGCGACTTCTGCCAATTGTCTTCATTGGTATTCGACTCAGGGTTTTTAGGTATGGTAATAAAGATGAAACAAAGGAAAAATAAAAATTACTTGAGATAAAAAAAAAAACTAACTACAACATATATATATATATATATATGTTGCTACCTCAACTCATTAGTAACTGTATAGAAAACACTGCTCCCTCTTCAATGATGAAGGATACCAAAGGCATCCCAATGGCCATAATGGAATTTCAATTCCAACATTTCTTCTTTATATTTATATTTCATAATTCCATTCTTCCTTTCATCAACAATGAGTTCACTTCCCCTTTTCCAACTCCTAGCTTCTTTGTGAATCCTTGGCAGTCCTCAAATTTATTAAATAGGGCACACAGTCTTTTCATACTTGAGAATGTTATTGTGACTGAATAAGGCTGCTCCAAAACATCTATACCAAAACGTGTAAGATTTACAACCCCTTTATTCAATAAATTGAACACTTCCTGTGGCATCGGGACGTCAAAACAAATCATCCAAGGATGGATTTTACTCATCCGCGGACTAAGTCGGCGATAAATGCCTCTCTTAGCACGTATCATTGTGCGCTCCAACATGGAAGATATGGGACAAATTTCATGCTGATATCGATCCCGAAGGGGACCGTATTTTCCCTTCACAACAGCCTCGGCCACTTTCCCTAGCGCTTGAAAAGTTTGATCTAGATCTCTCAGCTTATGTACATTTGAAATTCTCCGGGAAAAATTCGACTTCTGGCGATTTAATGCTCCTTTAATGCCACTAATAATTTCCACTTGGTCAGGTTCCCTTTGAGCCGCCATTTTTTTTTTTTTTTTTTGATTCACATGGACCCAATCCTCCGCGCGGCCGCGAAAAGTTGGCCGAATTTTAGGTCAAAATTTCCAAGCGTGGTTGCAAGCTCTCCTTTCCTCTGCCCCTCGCAGCTTCGCCGCTCGCTCTCGCGTTCTCGTGGGACTTTCTCGTGGGACGTGGGACTATTTCAATTAAGGTTGTTCTCGCGGTGAAACATGATGCATGATCAATGTTTCATAGCCTATAGTGCGCTATGGTAAACCCTTCTGTAACGGGAAGTTTAGTTTTGTTCACGTTCATTATAATAAAGGAGACCATTCAAAAAAATTGTTGGAAAGAGTTGATAACCTGAGAAGGCGTTAAGTTTCAACTCAAATGGCTACGAAAATTCTTAAGCATGAGCGAGCTGAAGAATTTCATTTTTAAAATCTCACAAATGTATTCCTACACTGGGAATCAATTTTCTTTGGAAACCTTTCCGGCTCTACGATTTGATTTCTAATTTATTTGCTCCCAGTATCTAAACGAATGGTTAAGGATTTGCCACAGTTATTAAAAATCGTAACTACTGTTTTATCTAAGTTGACATCTAAATCAGCATAATCACAGAAAGACTCCAGTTTATTTAAACGGTTTTGCGGGCCTTTTGCTTTTTTCAGATCTAGAAAAGATCACTAGGTCGTCTGCATTTAAGAGATAATTTACAATTTTTTCTCCTAGAAATATATATCATCATCTCGGAGCATTTGGTTCCGTCGTGTCAGTGTCCTGTTTGGGTTCTGAAACGGGCATAGGAAGTCTGTGTGGATCTGCATGATCACGGGAATCACAACAGCCCCTCCCATAAAAGTTGTAGTTCCACACACACACGTTAACCCATTTGAATTAGCACCAACTTCACTCTCACCAGTTTAGTCGTCAGAGGAAACCCAAATCACTTTGACAGCGGCGATCGCAATCTTCAACTAGGGGGTTGTGATCTAGCTTGAATTTCAGCCACCTCCTCGGGTCGCAAACTTCACTTGCGACTCGGGAGACGGATCAAATTCAGGCTTACTGATAACAGTTAGAAACTACCGCTGCGCTACCACTACCACTGCAACTGATTCACGGCGAATGTGAATCTTATCTACTAAAGTCCAAAGCGACGAGCCCCTAAGCTCTTCTTACGGTCGCAAAGCCGTAAATGAATAACCGTTAAACCGCATAGCAAACATTTACAAGAGGTAGCTAGCTGTGTGAGTAAAGCTTGAAAACCCCCCTCCTTGCGACCCATTTTAATATATTTTGAATTTAGAAGCAAACCTTCACTCGTTACTGTCATTTCCATGGACCCTCGCCCAACAAATTTTATAACATAACAAAAGTAAATCGCACGCTCTGATTGGTCAGTCAGCCACTACCATTTGCCCGTGGGTGCACGCCAAGAAACTGAACTAGCGCGGTAAAATTTAGGCAAATTCAACAAATCTCCTGTCCTGACGGTAAAATACACCGATGAATTGCACAGATGAAAAGTGGCAGTTGAAGAAAATACTAAGCTGTCGTTTTAAAGGAAAAAAAGACAAAAGATCAAGCGACAAATTTGCCCTGGATGAATGAATCACTGTTTTTCCTCGCGGCTAGAATCGGCTGAAGGAAAGTCCAGCGAGCGAAGATTTAAGGTACATTTTGTGTGTTTCTTATAGAAGAGAAATCTGTTTGAAATGTAAATTTATCAATTAGCATTGTGTTATTGTCTTTTTGGTCAAGCTGATGCTAAATTCAAGCAACTATATTTGGAAACACGCTCAAATTCGAGACAGCTTTGTTGTGAAGTTTTCATCGCATCGATTAAAAATTTTAGTTGAGTTTAAACGGGCACATTACGCTGGAATAAGCGAATTTCATTTGAGTACAGAAACATTTGGGTTTTATTTTTCTTTTACATACTTGTCAATAAGCGCTTTCCAAGTAAAGATGCAGTCAACTGTGCCATGTATTTTTCTGAAACCGCCTTTACGTAGACGTACAATTTTTTATCAAGGATAGTTGAAAGAGCTTACCCCCCGCTGAGAGCAGAGTAATGCCTCGATAATTTCGACCTTGGATTGATTATCTTTTTAGTGAGTGGGTACAATGAGGCCAAAACTACAGCGAATACTGGGTATTTACAAGTATTTAAGATTAAAACATCGTGTCACATCAAATTCATGCAAAACATGCCTTTGGTGGAGGCTTTGTATCATTAATAGTGAAAGCCATACCACAGCAGCAACTGAGTAAAAGTGGAAGAGTGTTATCCGCCAAAACACGTTCGGTTATAGCCCTCTATTTTTGTGTTTACGTGCTTGGCCACCATCAATTAATCTTGAGGAAATTCACCCAGGGATGGCGCGGTTGCATCCTCGGAGACCCAGGAGCAGTCAGTCGAGCCGGGAGAAAAGGCGCGACGAAAGTTTTCGGCTCGACTGACTGCCCCTGGGTCTCCGAGGATGGCGGGGTTGTAAGGTTGCATGTAAACGCGAGTTAGTTTTTAACCCCCCACATGCACTGCAGCTTGATTTTACCATTCCTAGGAAAAATGCCAAATTTTCAATCGACCATCTCTCTCTAATTACAGCATTCCACGTTTCCTCGATTTCTGTCTCTTGGATTGAAATGAAGTCAATAATAATATTCTTCGTCTTATTTTATTGTTTAATAATACTTCTAGCACCTAGATTTTGACGCCTACAAAGGCAGTCAAGTGATTCACTTCGATTTTCTTTATATGCACAGCCAGGAGGTTTTGTTTAGTTCATTTAAGGAATAGGAATTGTGAGTTTCCAATACAGATGTGAGGGTTGACTAGAAAGTCAATTATTTTATTCTACTCAAGTTTATTTGACTTACCTGAAATATGACTTGCGCTTCAGTGTTATTTCCTTTCCCTGCGCTGAAATTTAGAAGAAAGTCAAAAGTGAAATCAGCCAAGCAGACTTTATAATTACTGCGCCAAGATGAATAGTCATTTGCATTTATCGTTTGTGAACGGATGACGTATGACGTATAGCCCTATCACTTTGACCCTTGAGTTATCTTTGCACTTATCTCATTTCGGTCTGAGATTCTTCTTTTGCGGCTCGCCAAGCTGCTTTTCAGGGCTGCATCAATAATTAATATTACTTTTGCGGTATTATTGGAGATTTGAAATCACGTTTACGGCAATCGGCAAACGGCAAACGTCAGATTGAAGTTCAAAGTTTTCAAGATTAGACTGATTTTTAAATTAGTCTAATTTAAAAATGACTTAACCTCCTGCTTTTATCTAACCCATCTAATTACACGAGCAGGCTGTTTCGGTTCTACTCTGGAAAGAGCACGAAGTGCTAAACGCCATTGTAGTGCTGCGCAAAAAAAGAACACCAGCTAGCTTTACAAAGCGCATCAGAAAGTTCGGTGGGAATTCATTAGGCTGATTTGGCAACAGAACGGGAACGTCTGTTGACGACTGCGCTCGCAAATCAAATGACGGGATTTACCAATGACAGAGCGGCAAACTTAGTGCCGGAAGTCGAGTTTAGTCCTTTCCGCGCGCTTACCCGTCGTCAAATGACGTTCCCGTCCTGTTGCTAAATCAGCCTAATAACTCATGAGTGGAACTAATGGAACTTTAACACTTTAAAGTCCACACGTAATTTTTGAATAAAGCGAGACCTGTGCATCTTTTTCCCTCCGAAAATCAAAACGATTTGATGTCTGTGAAAAGTAAATTTGAGAGTATCCAGAATGTAAAGATGTTTAATATTTTTTTGTTGGAAAGTATTGATGCATCATGCAAAGATTACCTAACTAGTAGCGTGGGAACGCTCTCATCCCTGGCTAATTTTGCCCACTTAAGATTGCAAGCAGAAATCGATGAAGTAGCAGTGTTGTACGCTCCAGTCCTACTTCTGATATTAACACGCTTTCATTACTTCCTGTCGGCGAGGCCTGTATTTTTTTTTATCACAACTTTTAGTACCCAAAGGACATTTGCTAGCAGAGGTAGTGAAAAATTCGTGCAAATTATTAACATTAAAGGTGAAAAACCGGTACGCGTGTTGAGTATAAAGGTGTCAAAAACAAACCAAAAATGCATATGTTCATGACTTCAATTCATAACGAGATTATTTAATTTCATCTAAGAATAACTTACAGAAAAAGCCAGGAAAATTGAGGGCACGAACGTTTTCACACCCAGCGATTTTCCCTGGAAGTGTATGTACCAGGCCTAAGAACAATTGTGATCAGCTCAAGTTAAAACTTCTTTACACAGACTGCCACTAGGTCTGTGATTAGGCTCAAAGGTAGAATTGAAGTGCTTAAATGGTGATAATTAGTCGTAATTCGTTTTATGGAATTGCCTTCCCTAAACTTAGTGCCTAATTTGGTCTAAAAAACATACCGGAAGGTTTTTTTGTAACCACATAGAATGTGAAACAAAAGCCACGATTATCTTAGAGTTTTATTTAACTGGAAGTGGTTTTCTTGGACACATGTGCATTTCATTAAGAACGCAGAGGGTGCGAGGAGCATGCTGAAAAATGGTAGGGGACCGGGGAGGACATATTTCGCTGATAAATTTGCTTTACTGAATTTTATCGGAGAAAATTTTTCATGAACGCGAAGGGTCGTGTAAAGCAAGACGGGTGCCTTTAAATTCTACGAGCAGGAGTCTTCTCGAAGAGGCATGAACTGTCACGCACGACGCACGACCCACGACCCACGACCCACTACCCACCCAGCCACGCCAATTAGTCAATCTCGTAATAGCTGGCAGAATTTTCC
>CALNXK010000848.1:0-40076 GCA_942486035.1 Porites lobata | reverse complement strand
TTCACTAATGAAGGAAATAAATTAAACCCTAGTTGTAAATTAAATCATGTTGTTGTAGTTGCAAAAAAACAGCTTAACTTCTAGCCTACCACGAGGATCTATCCGTTTAAAGAAAACGGTCTCGTTTGAAATGAAACCTGTCTATGAGTTTTGTTGCTGAACCCGCAAGTAGATTACCCAGCTGTATGCCAGAATGATCATCCTATGGCAACATGCATGCGTGGAAAGACCCAAGAAGAGGTTCAATATGTGTCCTCTGCAACATCCAGAAGATAGATTCCCGATAGTCCACCAGCACATTGCCAGATCGTGATCACTCACTACCCATAGAGTAGTTTCGCATCTAACCAAAGTAAAAGGAGCCTGTTTTCCATCTCTTAAAATACCCAGAGTAGGGACAAAATATACTTTCAACGCCAGAGAGCTTGATTTGGAGTGAAAATAAACTATTAAGAAGAAGACAAGCTTCTGATTGCGTATCCGTAACAACCATAAATTTTTTTTTTTTTTCAATGGAAGGAGAGTTGATTGGGAACAAGCCACCTCTTTAACTAGCTGTGGGTAGCTTAACAGAGTAAGTGCTCTTACCAAATATATTCAGCCTTCTAGTCCATGATAAATCCTTTTCACAATTTGAGCATAAGTACAGGAAAAATGGCATAAGAAAAATAAATTTTAACTCTCTGTGGGTTATGCCTGATGTAATGAAAACAACAATTGAAATTCTGGTTTGACCACCATGTAAGATATCTGGCATTATGCAAGGTCACTTAATTGATGACATAAATTTCAGATGTTCATTTTGCCCATTCCCAATGGTGTTACTAATAAAACTTTAAGTAGCACACACAAAACTTGACGAACAATTGCTCAGAGATACCTTATCTTAATGCAGAAACTTATTAGAAACCCCTTGAATTGACTGATATTTTTTATCTCCATTTATGCACCCTTTCATGGGAAGCCAATAAATGTGTGCGATATATCAACAGAAACCGCACGTTGGGCAAAATATCTAGATCCCCACCTGTTGTAACAAACCAACTATATCCTTGCAGACTGAACCATTCATTTTTCAATTATTATTACTATTTATTTTATCCTGAAACCACCATGAATCTAAATTGAAGCTAGTTTTGACGAATACTTATAGGTGTATACTGATGGAAACTGAGAAATAGTTAATGAAAAAACTTAAAGGGGCCATTTAGATCAGAATGAGTATTGGCCTGTGTTTTAACAAAACCAGGTTATATTTAGTTTCAGCGCTTTAGCCAATTTTATCACAATTTTTAACGTAGTATATAGCAGCACGTGCGTAAATGGGTTTTGAAATTAAACCACGGCAGATATCTGAGTAACCAGCGGATTTTAATTGTAAGCGACTTTGTGGCTCCAAATAACTGACCTACAATTCAGTCCCATTAAGAATTTCAAAAGTGAAGGAAGAACATTATTAGAGCCCAGGCTCTTTCAAAGAAAGAGTCACCGTGGCTGAAAAAGTAAATTCAAATTTAGAGTAAATCTGCAATTGTTTTATAAGCAAACGCATTCACAGGTCACCGATATCTGAAGAAGGAAAGCGTGAGCAGCATTAAACCTTAGGCCCCAGAAAGAATCAGTTTGCATTATATAGGTCCCCACCGGTCAAAATGTCTTGAATTTGCACGAGTACCCGCAGTCATTTTCTGGCCGATGCCAGACTGTGAAGTTACTTTGCCTAATCATGTAACTAGATTGAAAAATCGAAAGTGAGCCTGCTGCCCCAGTGGAAATTTAGATCTCCTAGAGATTTTGCTTTGATGGTTCCTGCGGACATAATGTCCCTACTTTTCTGATTCACGTTTAAAGATGAAATTAAATTTAAAGAAAGGAAACTTAGGTCAGATCTAAGTTTAATACTGATCTAGCAAAAATGAGGGTGAGGACACATCAATTTTGTCTAACGTACTGTGCTAAAATCCATTCCTGTAGTTCGTGTAATTAGTTTCAATGTGCCCCTCAGTTTCAAGAATACCTGCCTAGTTACTTTTGATACATTATTAAAATTTTAATTTTGAATTTTTAGCTTGTCCCATCTTGAGAGTCCAGCCATCCCGTTGCTTCAAAATCCAATATTTTTCCGTAACGCGAGGGTTGATAGTGCGACCCTGTTTTTCTGAGTTTTGGGAATTGTCTCAAGACGTAGATGAAGAACCTCTTATAGACGCCTGTCATGAGTCTGGCTGTTGTTAATACTGCCAATACAATCTATCAACTCACAGATCAACATGAGAAATGCATATGTGATATAATCCTGAGGACTGGTACAGATAAAACCCCACAGACTTGTAGCTATTCGAAGGCAACACAAACCACTATCGACTGGGCAATCAAAGCTGCATAAATTCCATACTGTAAATTAATGTATTGTTTGAAAACTTCTAATCTGAAGAGCCATTAATCGCACCGAACGGTCTTGTAAGTCATCTTAGCTTGTTCACCTGGAAACTCCCAACTTGCTAAGACCACTTGGTGAGTGTATACGTCCTCGGCTTCAATTTCTAAGCATTTCCACAGGCTAAAAATCACACCAGTAACATTTGTGCCAATGAGATATGTAAGTACCTGTACAGTTGAATTCTCTTAAGTTAAATCTGATAGGTAATAAACAGATGGCAGGCATGGTCACCTGTTGTCCAGTTGCAGAACAATGATTTTCCTATTATCTGGCTATCTTAACCTAAGGAAATGTGAGATGGTGTCGAAACCTAGACTCATGCTGTGGATTCTGGTTTCCAGTAATGATTCAGTTAGGAAAACTGGATTCCTGTGGATCAGTTAGTTAGTGATCTATGTATTCCAAATCTCTGTGATTTGATCTGCAAAGCCTAGAATTTAGGCTATAAACAAAAGTTTTCCTGAATCTAAAAACTCTGATTCCCTGAAATATTGGAGAAAAATTCAGATTTTGTTCTAGTCACAAGTATGTGTCTGAATTATATCGCAGCTGATGTCTGATTCTATCTGATGGCTGTGTGAATGGAAAAGGCCTGTATTGCAAAACCAAGACTGAAAGTATTCTGGACTGATTGTATCCCTGGGCAAGCTGTTTCAAAGGCAGTGGTAGAAACCATTGGGATCACCGTGGTTTCTAGTGCAGCCATCAGCCCTCCCAAGCCAAAGAATAGCCTCAAGTAGCAGTGCGCCACAAGTGTTACGTTAGCTTAGAGGTATCTGTTTTGAAGCAGAATTTTGTCAGCGGTCTTTTCAACCTTTATGTGAACATTGCTGTCGCTCGGTGATACCCATCGAAGAAGTCAGCTGGTGAAAAAACCATAGGGATCGCAGCATCCGGCCTGTGCAGCACTTCCATTTGATTATGGTTCCCACCGTCGCCGCCCAGATCGGCTAGTTTTGGCGATACACGCTGCCTCCTGCAAGAGCTTGCTAAAATGCACCCGGCACAGAACTTCAAGCTTGACCGGAAACTAACAATTTAGATCCCATTTCTTCGGTGATCAGGTTGCGGAGATTATGCGGAGGGTGGGCTCACTGAGGACCAGTAAATGATTTATCCCGCACATCATAGTTATTTTCATCCTCGATCGCAAACAACTCTCCAGGCCGCGGAAAATCTCCTACTCAAAGCGCAACCGTCCATCCGTAAAGATCTTATTTTGACACCTCCCAAAGGTGCAGACTTCTTCT
Organism: Porites lobata; assembly: GCA_942486035.1. Lineage (NCBI taxonomy): Eukaryota > Metazoa > Cnidaria > Anthozoa > Scleractinia > Poritidae > Porites > Porites lobata. The sequence continues at coordinate 36,386 of CALNXK010000848.1, read as the reverse complement.
TTGCGCAGGCCTTTGATCCGCCGGCGGGCTGTAACCTGAGCATTCTTTAGAATGTAAAAGTTTCAAAAATTATCAAAAATTTGACATCCACCCCACCCACTCCACCCCTAAAAGTCCGAGGTTGAAGAAATACCGACCTCGCAACATACAGCTCTTCAATAAAAGCAGAAAACTGAAAATTGCAAAAGTATTGTTGGTAAATTGGGGCTGTTGTTGCCAATGGGTTTGTGTGATTTCAAAACTGGTGTCGCGTCGAAGGAACTTTCTCGTGAGATCAACTGATTTGCCGGTATCAAAACAACACCTGTTCATTAGTTGTCTCTTTATCTGACATATAACTAGTATTCACAGACTTAACTTATAACTTTGTTAATCAGTTGCTACACCCTCGTTCTCGAGTAGCGACTTGAAAACTCCCCGCTTAGGGGCGAGATATAAAGATAACGTGTTTTCTCAGACTGGCCAAGTAAACCCATTTGTGTTTTAATAGGTATCTTCATGTTGTCTACTTTGTTTTGCTAAAAATTATCTGTGAGTACAAAAAAAGCTTAGGCTGGATTAGTCACTAGTAAAATATGGAGCATGGATAATATGCTCAGAAATACTGGCATCCAAGGTACTAACATCAATGAGCTGCTGATAATTAAAATTAATGAATGAAAGTTGAGGATCCCGGCGAAGACCGTGAGATCGAGGGGCTGTGTTATCCGTCAGTTGTAGGCCTAGGCCACCAGATCTCATAATTGGCGCGATACGAAAGCTGAATTCACAATTTGTTTTGGTTATTCATCGGGGGTCAATTCCTAGTTTAAAACGTATGGTTGTTTTACCCGAGTACCGGATCTGACTGATGCCAAGTGCCCATCTCGATAGCACTGCTGTTCAGCCTGCAAGCCTGGGGCCAGGTGATGTCGCCCTTTGAGTTGGTTCCTCTTGCTAGTTCTTGCCATGTTTTTAGCTATTTTTTCGCCTAGTTCTTACTCTTTGAAATGAGGATGTCCGCCAAGTTTTGTTTTCACAACCAAAACAACTCAACCCTGTTCCAGGTCTTCTGACACGGGTGCATTTAACCTGTAGCAGCTGCATTTTGATGTCATTTCGTTAAACACAAAATTATTCCAAATTTGGTCACGTGGGGTAATTGGTTATGGAATTGCGCGTGCTTTTGTAGCCAATCAGAATTGGGGACATTTGAATGAATATTGTGGGTGTTATAATTTCTGATTTATTATTCTTTCTACTTTAATATTACAGTTAGTTTTGATGCTAAAATGTGACTAAGAAATCTAAGAAGGAATCATATAGCGCGTAAACAATTTTCAGTCTATGTATATTAGTACGTCAGCGCTGCACAATCCGTGGGTTTGTTAATTTCTTGTAATTTTGTCAACCGGTTACAATTTACAAAGTTGTGTCACAGGAAGTTATACTTCCTTTCAAAACCTAGTTAGTGCGAGAGTCTTCTTAAAGCTTCCTCCCACCTATCTGATAAAACCGGTGAGAATTGGCAGGCTATTGGATGGAGGGCTGAGACATAACAGGAACCGACGGAACTGGGACCCTATATAACGAAACTCGGTAACGAACGATTTTCTTTCTTCAGACTGTGATGCAAATTACGGGTGTAAAATATGTGAACAGAACCTCTATTAAAATCCTTCAGAATAACGAAGACAAGCCACCAGCGCAACGTAAATATAAATTTCAATATATAAACGCGAACAAAATGGAGCATGTGATAAAAAAAGATGAACGCCAAACGACTAAATAAGGATAAAAATTTGATGTGGGATAAGTGTAGTTTCAAGCAGTTTGGGACCGGACAATAAGACTCAGAAGATGACGCTTCGGCAAGAGGGCGTTTCGAAGCGTGCGGAAAATTGATTGAAAATTACTTTTCTTTGTCATTCAGACTGGGATAAAATTAGTGCGAAATCCACCGCGTCTTTTGTCGCGTGAGTTCTCGGCTTTGCTGTGTCATTGTCCCAATTTGGCTGATGGAGGTTGTCTCTCTTGTCGCCATTTCCCATTTTACGCCTGTGCTGTTTTTCAGTACGTTGTCGGAATTAACGTTTTTGCAGGGGCCTCTTTAAGTTCCCGTCTTCGTATAGCCATCGGCGTCTCGGCAGGTTTCAGATATAAAAGGAAATGTTTAGTCTAGCGCGGATACAGCTTCAGAACCACGTTTTAATAACACACACAATTATTATTACATATTATTGCCGGTTTATTATTATTATTATTATTTCAAGTACAAGATAGAATACATATCCTATGCTGGGCAAATACAGTGAATATATACCTCAAAACATACAAAAGTCAGCCAAAACTTATCAGAGAGAACAACCGAACCATCCTGGCATTTACAGGTTGTGTTTAAATATTAAATAAATCTATGACCACAGAAACGCAAATATGAAAACGCTCAGTGGCTAATTTTAGGACGGGCATAATGTTCTTATGGAGATTATAAGAATGTGACTCTTCGAAGGAATATATGGAGGGGCCAGAAATGTCTGTATTAAAGGAAGGTCCAAAGCGTAGGTTGACTGTAGACCTTCAAACAGTGCAGTCCCCAAGTGGTACCATATTATTGCTATGGGTTTTAGGCAACATTTTAGCCACTCGCCCACGCAGAAATCTCCAAAGCTCTACCTGCTGTCCCTTTTCCTAGATTAACACAGACCACCGCTGATACATTAAAATTCATACTTGGCACCGTATCTGATGCATGGGAAAGAAAACAATAGAAATATATTATTCAGTCCACAACCGCAAAGTAATTACTTTTGCTCATTCCGCCAGTGGGTCTTGAGTATCGGCAGAGTCCTTCTGACGGTCAACGCCAGCTGGCCAGTATGAAATTAATTATAACTGAGATTATACTTTTCAGAAATAGAAATAAACTGAAATGAATAATAAAATGATTAATCAGCATCCCTTGGTAACGGGCACCCAACGATGCGGTGGCACTTGCCCGTCACTGTTCATTAACTCCAGTGACACAGAACAGCTCCTGAGTTTCACCTGGTAAGAGAGAAGAGCCCTCCCTGCCTCATTGGTCAGCAGGCTGCCATACTCCCCAGAGCATCCACCACCTCCTGAGGCACCATGGCCTCCTGATCCTCCACCACTGCCAAAACCTCCTACGGGCCCAGGGGAGGCCTCCTGCCGGGCTAATTTATCGACCTTCCAGGCTGCCTCCCACCCGCAGTCTTGAGCACTAGGATCTCACCTCTTTCACTCTGTGTGGAGGACCAGGTTCTGAACAACCTGGGCCTAACCCATCCTGCACCGACCCCCATGGTGTAATCTGTACCTCAGAACAGCATTGATCAGGGGTTTCCAGATCCTCCACATGAACCTGAATTCTGAAACCTTCCAACGCCACTTCGGTGCCAAGGGTTCACCGTCCATCCGTCCCGTTACATCCGCTGATGCACCCTCTCCAGCAGCTAACAGTCACAAAAGCACGCGTTATCGTTACAATAAAGCCCTCCCTCCCCTCCAGCCCAGCATTGTCCTCCTCCTCACGGGACAACCGCCAGCTCAGCTGCAAGGCCGGGTTAGTGACCTCCGTCCTCCCGCACTTCCACTAATCTCCCCGGTCCGTAATCGGCAATGTTCAGCATAGTTCCTTTGATTCAGGGTTAAACGCGTGACCTCTGACTGCGCCCACACCACGGTAACCCCGGAAATGTCCATAGGGTTACAGGGCTCCTCGAGCAACCCTGCGCGTGATACGATATGCCGTGGCTGGGAACAGCAGAAACGTTTGTACGCTGCCAAAACGTCCCTTTCTCCGTCGGTTGTAACAACCAACCCAAAATGAAACAAGAAATACGTTCTATCGCAGAACTCCGGAGTCGCAGCAAGTCTGTAAACAAGTTAGTGGATGGGAGGCGGGAAGAGAAGCTAGAGAAATTGTGTAAATCGGGTTAGGCACCCCACAACTGGCCGTGGCTATCGTAAGCTGAGATATATCAATTTTGGCGGTAGCAGTCAATTCATACCCAGTGCATGCCCTAGCTTGAAACACCCAGATTGATTAAGTAAGCATATTAAGAAAGTGTTAGCCGTGTTGCTGTATAGGTCCTGGTTTTCATCCCATCTGACCCGCCTTTCAAGTAGCTGTTAAGTGGAAATGGTGTAAGAGTGATAAATCTGGCAGGCTAAGGACTCTAATATCTGGCAGGAAACAATGAAACATATTCTTTCAACGTTTTAGGTATTGTCGCGGCCTCAGTGCTAGAAAGTAAATTCACTAGTGACTTTTCGCGCAGCTTCTACAACTGCTGCATCGAAAAATTGACTGCAAACTCCAGTAAGCGTTGTCTCCTAACTTTCACAGGAACTGATGTCCGTATTTTTCTAGAAGCCTCTGAGTCGGTGTCTTTCTTATCGGGTTCTTTCCGCCATTGCACTGCGTGTGTATTTTGTCGCCGTCCTGAAGTACAGCCTTCGTCTGCAGTGGCCGTCTGCTGTCACAGCCTCTTCTGTCTCTTTGCTGATGGCTTCTGTTCGCTGGGACAAAGCGACATGCTCCTGACTCAGCCCGCCGGTTTTATTTAACTCGAACTTTTTCTCGCCCAACGTAGGCATTATTTTATCAAATTAAAATTTATTGTAACTGTTATGTAATCCCGTTTTAGCTACTAACTTGTAATTTGCAAAATAAGCAAAATTGTAATCCAGCACCCTGCCCCCGCCCTGTCGCCTGCCCTGGCCCACTTTCTGAGAAAGATACAAAATTCTCCTCTTTGTAGTAGCGTGTCTTTTCCGTCACCAGAAATCCAAGCCTTGCAAAGTGCAGAGATAAGATCCGGGCGAGTATTGGTGCAATCAGCATTATGTCGCAGACAGGGGAGAAGAAGTGCACCTGTCAAGATCTGAAAAAAGAAGGCGATTTGTTGTCGGAAAATGCGGCACAAAAACGCACCTGTTTTGTAACTTTAGCGTAAAACGAGTGAATAGCGATGTTGCGTGTTTACCACCCGGCCATCAAACCCGTCTTGCAACAAATCAGGTTGTTAGCAGGTTTGAGCAGGGTGTAAACGTGCAACATCGCTATTCAACCGTTTTACAGCAATGCTGCAAACGTTGCCCGTTTTTGTTGCCCGTTTTTCCGTACCTTTAGGTGTGTCAAGGCAATAAAAGAGACTTTAACAGACCCCCAACCTGAATCGATTTCAGTTTAGCAGCACAGTGAAGGCTATACGACTTTATGGATCCATCAAACCGTAAAACGTCTGGGAGTGCATAGTTTGAAAGGATTAAGGACATGTTCCTGCTTTCCTTGAGTGTTATTAGAGCAGGAGCATGGCTCCCGATAGAGTAAGCTTCCTACGCCCAGATCGCCTTTACCGTGTCACTGGTACTTATAGCGGAACACCATGAGTAAGAAAATTTGGTTATCTGTATCCAAGAAATTTTGGTTGTCACGTGACTGTACGTTCGTTACCCGCCCGTTCATCCGCACTACAGGGTAACCAATGTGTAATGACATTGTATTTAGCTTGTGTGGGGGAGCCTGCAAGCTGGATCAAGCTTGATGATAAACGTTCATGTTATGTCAATTGGCAGCTGTCAGTAAGGGGCATCCACTGACCAGTATCAAATGACGTGCCACGGGGTCAGGTTTGACTTATCGAGACCACATGTTATTTTGGGTTTTCCGCCGACCAGTTATTAACTTTTTGTTGATCGCAGGCTCGAGGTTTAGTTTTTACAGCAGCTCCTTTTTCGTCAAAACGTCTTATGGTCCTTTTCATGTTAACCCCAGACGTACACGCAAAGTCATACCCCACCATGGTACAGGTGATTGATTTGATATGTTGCAATATTTCGAAATCATTTTGCCTTCAGTGGAAAGCCTTCATCTTCTCACACAATGAGGTATATTTTATGGGTGGTGGCGCTCCTGAAAAACTGTGGCGTCACCAAACATGGTCGCCATCTTTGGCTGCAATCTTGAATTTTATTAAGAATTAGAGATAAGGTAAAACAGTGAGAAGTAATAATGTTTTTGCGCTTAACATGTGAAATAACACACAACAATTACTTTGCATCATTTCATCCACAAGTTTTTGTCACTTTTCATTGTTGAAAACAGTTCAAAAGACATGCATTTTCACCAAAAATGGCTTGACCACCTGCTACTTATGACGTCATATCTTGTAACCATAGTAATTGGATCATCATTAAACTTGTCTCGAAATGTGTGCGAAGGATAAACGAACAGCACAGAAAAACTTCAGGTGTCGATGTTTTATCGTTCAGAAAAAATCACAAAACCCTATGGGGGTGGCAGGCAAGGCATAGTATAGTATAGTATAGATCTTTTGGCAATAGTCTCAAGTTCACTTTTTAGCAACTGTGACGGAGCTTCGCCTTTAGTTTGGCTAAATCTTTTATATTAACTGAACCCACCTTCAGTTTCCATATTACAGTATGAGAACTGGTGTCCTAGGGTTTTAAGGTGAAAACCAATATTTGTCGCTGGTTGCTTTACCTTCACTCATCTTTATTTCACACGTCTCTGCAGGCAGTTCAGAATGGAACCTAAAGGAACTGGGGAAACAGCCAGACATACAGTTATTAATAACTATTTTTTTTACAGAATTGTGCAGTACAATTTCAAATATTCTTATTACCTCGGTTCTTATCTCGTTTGAAGTAAAAATCTGTCTGCATTTGGGATGAAACTGGGTCTTGCTTCCTTTGTTCTGTTGTTGAACTCGCAAGGAGGAGGAGAGGATCACCCAGTTGAGACTTTGGTCGATGATCATTTGTAAATGCGCAAAACGTGCATGTGTGGGGAAGATCTGCCTGCATTGTCTTATAGGTGTCCGCAACATCCAGCCCAAGATGGATGTCTCGGATCTCCTGCCCGGCATTGCTGAGCCTCTGCTCTGTAAAGGATCACCACAACAAGGAGAAATGATATACGAAGAATCGCCTGCGCTATACCTTTTAAAAGACATTGATAAAGTTCATCCAAAATAAGCGGATTTATTACTATTTATTGCAGAAACAACAAGAAACTTGTTGCTAAAATATTGCTGAGTAAAGATCGCAGTTCCTTAGTAGCCAACCTTATACGGAAAGAACATCACTTTTACCCTAAATAACGTCACTCGGAACATTGGTTTATCCGGTATTAGAAATGAAATTAAACAACGCCACTACCAGTAAAAAAAGTGTAAAGAAATTAAATAACATGACCTTCTTACCAATGTGTATTTACTAGCTTGTGTGTGATACGACGTTTTCTACAAATATCCGTAGCCAGCCAGATAGTGGCGAATGGATCGCCAGTTGAGATAGCATAGACAAAGCAGAATATCATCTGAATGTCTGGTTAGCTACTTAAATGGCATGGGTTTTAACTAAAAAGACCATTTATGATAAAAATGTCCTTTCTCATGCAAATTAAAGTTGTATCTAGTAAGTATGCCAACTGTGAAATGAAGTTAATTTTCAAAGAAGCCGCGTCGGCGTGTAAAGACATTGCGACTAAAGACATAAAGGATTCCCATTCTTTTTTTGCTAAAAAGTGCTAAGAAAATATGAAGTAATAATGAAGATAATCCCGATATCCGGCTTGCTGATATCAACCTAGGGCAAGTTACGTCTTGAAAAACTTAACTTTCAAACCATAAGAATAACCTTAACTGAAAGTTCGCGGATAGTTTACTTGATTTGCGTCATTTTTCTCAGTCTCCGTCAGTCCAAATTATTTTCAAACGTCCAGATGAGATAGTGAGAAATAGGTTTTATAATAGTTTCAAGTAGTTATTCAGTTAATTATCGACGAAAATACTGAAAGTAGACTTGGTGTATTACGTTTGTCTCACTACGTCAAAGCACTGAATTATATTCAAGTTTTATTGACAAGGTAATAATCTTTAATTAAACCATGCAGTTTCAGGCGTTTTCGTCACAGAAAATCCTGTTGACCCACACTGTTTCTGTCTGGCTTTTTTCACTTTGTACCTCTTAGTCTCTACATTGAAATTAACACTGAACGCTTAAATGTATATGCGTTCATGCGTTTTTCTACAGTTCTTCATTAGCTTGTTAAAGATCTCGACTAATTTCTTGGATAGCAATAAATTATTAACTAGATTATTTTTTGGCCAGCTCAACCGTCTAAGAAAGACTCTAGATTATAGTACCCTAATAGTCGATAAAGCAAAATAAGACAACTGAAATACGGTATATTTTTTCTTACTGTATATATATACCAAACAACTAAAACAACGTTATTAAGAGGTTATTTCTACTTCACATAACATTTCGAGGCTTAAATGAGTTATGTGTAATGTATTTTGCATTTCATTTTCATCAGATGGGTATACTAAAGAAGAACCAATTTTGTTGTTATCTCAAAAGAGGTGTCATCTGTTCTTGTATCATGATATCAAAATAAAATAGAGTTTTTAACAAGGATTCGACACCTATTCGTTTAATTCTTTATTAATATAATAACTACATGTCTACCGGAAAGCTTGCTTGTTCATTGGCTGTCAACAGATCTTGCAATTAGTAAGAGCTATCTAAATTATTAATAAATTGGGAATGTTTATTTGATGTGTCGGTTTCGTTTGTAAAACCGACAAACAGAATAAAGTTATTAATGTCTAAATAAAACCGCCAGATTGAGAAGATCGATGTTTTCTTTTATCTTGAAATACCCTCACATATACAACCAATGAGCACGCAGAGCTTGCTTGATATTTTTTACACTTGCTTTCTTGTGCACGATTCTTCTTTCTTTAAATTTCTTCTGCAGGTTTTTTTGCACTGCATACCCACCCACCCCTCCCCCATCACAAAAATTAAAATGGGCTGTCCCCAATTGCCTCACACTGCAGGCTTTAGTTGCCAGAAATGTGACTTTAAAGGGAAAAAAGAAAGTAAGGAAAAGTTAAACCAGGCGCTTTTTGTAATCCGAGAAAAGCATTTTGATCATACACAGTGGCGGGATCCAGGGGGGGACTCCCCCCCCCGCCCCTCCCTAATTTTTGACCAAACTGAGGCCGGAAACCGGAGACCAGGTTATAAGAATTAAACAAATCGTTGAGACATGTAATCAGGTGCAAGGCAATTCAAAGATTTATACACCATCACAGCCTTCTGAATTTGCCGTTGAGTTTCACATTTTGCCTCCCCAAGTCATTTAAAAGTATACTGCATTTGCATTATAATTGAGTTTGTGCAGGGATGACAACACGTACGCATTAAGTCGAGTTCAGCGGAAGCGAAGGCTGAGGTGGGAAAAGTAAGGACTTTATTTCCTATAACCAGACAATTTCTATGATGGAAACATTTACAGCACCCTTTTTTAGAGATATATATATACCGTGTCAATGTTCAAAAGAGGCAATCACCGTTAAATGTTTCTTTTCTGTATCTTAGAGGTAAAATGTTACACACAGTTTCGCATACGTTTGCTACATTTTGGGTTCAAGAAAGTTATTGTCATTGAGGCAAACTGAGCTACAAAAGAAGGAGGTTGCCTGCGGCAGATTTATAATCCCCCGCAATGTAGTAAACCCCTCAAATTCTGGTAACCCTCAGAATTTGGTATTTTGACCATATTTGGGTGTAAATAAGACCCCATATTTAGGCAGTGACCTTTATGATCTTTCTATTTACAACCCCGCGGTTCGAAGTTGGGTGATCCCGTGTGCAGCTGTTAGTTTGTTTTCTGTTTAAGAGGCCCCAACAGGTGAGCAACCTTTAATACAATTTAGATTGAAAGGATATCAGTGCTCTGGTTTACTTTATAAACCGGGTTTTAAAGCAGCAGCTGATCAAGGAATAGGGTTTTACGTCCAATTTTGTCAGAACCAGCTTGTTCTTCCAGCTCGATTTATATTGAGGTAGCGTGTTCGCTTCTCGACCCAGAAACAGGCCAGGGTTTTCAGTGTTACCTTTTCCTTTTTAAATTGCATTTTTATGCGGTAGCTAATTAAGGAATAAGGTTGTATTCTCAAACGTTTATCAGAACCAGCGTGTTTCTTGCAGTTCGATTTACACGAGCCGTCCTCACATCTCGTGAGGAATGCAACGCATTTGCGGAGCTTTTGTTTTAAAAGTTATTTTTGCCTTTGGAGAGATTTTTATCAACAAGCTCATGTCCTTTGCAGCTCGATTTACATTGAAGACAGCCCCAAACTCCCATGAGGAATGCAACGAATTTGCGGACTTTTTGTTTAAAGACCACCATTATGAATAATTTTGGCTTTCGAGAGACTCTTGTTCTGTGCCACTGATCATTAGATCTTTGTATTTTGTTAAAGTTTATATTTTTATACCCGATACATTCCGCCCCATTCTTGCGCGCTTTTCACACATTTTGCTTACACCAATTTCTTAATATGTATTTACCGATGCGGTATATTTTTCAGTTCCCGATGATGCCGTTGATCGGCGAAAGCTCGGAATTTAATTTAATTTTTAGCCTGCATGCAAACGGACGTAACAACTCCCAACATTGTTGCGCCAACAATGTTGGAAGTTGTTGCGTGCGTGTTGGCAGTGGTGTGCAAACGAATGCAACAACTCCCAACAAATGTCGGGACCTGCAGTACATCGTGGGAAGGATACAACCCATAAGTCTTTGTAAACCATGCGTAATGAACGTGCGAGGCCCAACAATGTTGGAAAAAGTTGTGCAAACGGATCCAACATTGTTGCGCTACGCTTTCGGCGATCACGGAACAAAAGAAATGTTGGGGTTGTTGGCTGAAAGTTTGACCGGTTTCAAACTTTGCGCAACGACACGCAACAACATCCAACAACATGCAACAGGGTGTACAAACAGACGCAACATGTAACATCCAACAACGCTGGGAGTTGTTGGCCAACAATGTTGCGTCCGTTTGCACACCCGTTAACACGAGCGCAACGACTCCCAACATTGTCGGCGCAACAATGTTGGGAGTTCTTGCGTCCGTTTGCAGGCAGCCTAAAATTTATGTAACAAATGGCAAAGATCTGGATAGGCACATTCCACAAAGATAAACGAATTCGCCTCGTTGGCACTTGCCGGAAGGTACCCCCACTTACGCTTCGTTTTTTTTGTCATTTGTTGCGTAATGAATTGTTCCCCTTCCCGCTGTAAATGTTACATTCCGCGTAATTTTTTACATTTTGCGCCGTAACAAATTTTATTTTTTAGCTCGACTTTATCTTGTATGGCATCAATAAGGAAGAATCGTCCGTTTGTGGACAATGCACAAGGAAAAGCAGTATCTAAAGTAGATAAAGTCTGAACAAAAGGAAATCTAAACTTGACATAGCAGTTGGCTTAAGGCTTTGGTAGCAAAAAGTAGGATATTTGCTACTAGCAGTACTCTTATATTTCTAAAACTTTGCCACTAGTATATATTATGTTACTTTTTGTAAAATGACGGAGGATTGAGGAGGAGCCTTGACAACAGAGAGTCAGCCATGGCCGCGGCCGTTGATTTAAAACGGCTTTTTGACTCTACTAACCACAATCTTCTATTGGCAAAGTTGAAAACCTATCGTCTCTCTCAAGCAGCCTTTGAGTTTGATGTCATCTTATCCACTGAGTCGTAAACAGAAGGTTTCAGAGTTGAGCGCGGGGGCTTCCATAGGGGTCCCTTCTCGGGCCACTGTTGTTTAATTACCCCCGCAGGGATTTCGCCCTGAAGGTGAAATCTCGAGGAGGCACTCTAGTAACTCGCACGTATATTAAGGAAAGCACTTACAGTTGAAATATACAGTCATAGAGTCAATATAGAAAAAATCTCGATTTGCTTGAACAGGGCCGCGAGGAATCGGTAGGTAATGATGACGTTTCTATTGTTTGCGCCCGCAAGTACGAAATGGTTAGGATAACGTAAAACAAAAAAAATCCCGAAGGAACAGCTTTACAATAGGTAGATTTTGTGATATTAATTGCGCAGTCACACTTCGATACTCTTTTGCGTTAAGAGTTATCAGTGACATTCTGTGGAGCAGTTGTTATGAAAGTTATGGACCAAAAGACATTCGTTAAGCGTAGATGAAGTTATGAGGTGCGTAGAACAGAGTATATTTTAACACTAGGTGAGTTTGCCAGACACGAGTTCACAAATCGTTGATTGGAAACCATCAGCTGAACCTTGCCAGACACTCTTTTTCTCTTTTGACCGAATAAGACTCGGCCCAAAACAAGCAAGACGAGCGAATGATTCAACGGCTAGCTTATCACTAGCAGAACGATGAACGATTACAGAAATTTGCCGACCATCAAATTCTGTGCTGACTTATTCCCTGCTCACAGATGTCCTTTCGCTATAAAGTTTAAAATAAGACTAGAATGCGCGAGCGTGAATTGATCAAACGTCCTTTGAATTTCTAAGGCTTACTTTCCGGCAAATGGAATGAACTAAATGTAAAAAAGTGAAATAGAAATAGCGAAAATTAAACTTCTAATTAAATCTTTTCCTTATGGTTTTAGAATAAACTATTCTTGAAACTGAGAATGATTATGTTTTGATCAAAGCTGTGTAAATCGAACCGAAACTGTGCATGGAACCTTGCGTTTATTTCCTGTATATATCTCACCTGTTGTATGGAATATGTGTGAACATCTTTATTATGAATCGGTATATTTTAAAGAGCTACACAAGGATGTAGTGTCAACTATTACTAGTATATTCATTAACGACTTGAAATACGCGGTCCCGGATGTGTCTCTGAGATTATACGCTGATGACACGACTCTGTATACATCAGATGTCTCTCCCATTGCCCTGCAATTTGTTGTGTACCAGGGTCTCAGCCGCCTGTCGGAGTGGTTCGATGCAAACTATTTGTTGATAAAAAATGCCAAGACGCAAGCCCTTCGAATCGGTCCTTGCAAGTCCGATTTTGAATTAACCTCGAATGGTTCTGGCGTTACTAAACTTCCCTCTATTAGAATCTTGGGCGTGGAACTTGATAGCATGTTAAACTTTATAGAGCATATTTCTAGTCAGCTAAAAAAGGCGTATGCGAAGACCGGCGCACTTTAATGGGAGAATTAGGCGTTTTGTACCTATGGACGTTAATAATAATAATAATGCTAGCATTATACAAGTCTTTCATTTTACCCCATCTAGAATACTGTAGTCCCCCCCCCCCCCACCCTCACTGTTAGGGGTGGGGAAAGTCCAGGTTAAGGACACTGACAGGGCACGGGAAATCATCGTCTTACCAAGAACTATAACTTAAATATACGCAAGTTGGACACTTGAGCGTTTAGTAAAAAGCAGTAATCTCTGATGCTATTATTTAAACTCATTAGGAATATAGGGCCGAAATACATTAGAGACTTTTTTGGCATAAGAGAAACGTCTTACAATCTCAGAAGAAATGGTGTTAACCTTAATACTACTCAGAGGAAACCAATTTTGGGATGGCTAGCCGTAACACTTGAATTTTCCAAGAGTGTGATAGCCTTTCTCCGATGAGCCACCAGTATCCCCAAATCTTAACTCCATCACAGGAAGTTGGGATTTCTCAGTAAGTAAACCGCTGTCTTCGCGCCACGTAGCATCATTCATCTCGCAGTTACATCCATAACTGGGGTCTGCGCACGAGTTTGGCGATGTCACTCCGCATGCGCACTTTTTTGTAATCACCTGGCTTAGCTCCGCCCCAAAAGATCATCTTTTCGTTATCACGTGATACCCACCAGCATTCATTATTTCTGAAAAGAAGGGCACCATTGCATTCATACTTAATAAACTGTTCGCAGTGAGCGGAAGCATCTGCCAGCCCTGCTAACTGTGCCACGCCGGTAAGCCCCGTTGAGGTGTAGGTGATATATTTCAAGTAACTCCCTGGTCCTTCGTAGCCATCAACTAGCGTTCTAGCTTCGCTGTCGTGACCTACTACTGTCACGCCGACACCTTTTGTCAGCCATGTCACAAAAGACAGTAAAGGCTCGTTGCCTCCGTCGCCATCTGGGTCGATGACGTAAAAGCCACTCATGGCCTGAGGATTTTGAGCTTTAATGTCACTGCAGCTTCTTTCTGGATAATTAAACGAAAGCAAATGCGATTATTAGATTGATTACCTAGTTTCAGAATTTTTTCTTCGCCAAAGAGAAAGCGAGTAGAGTAACACTTGAATTTTCCAAGGGTGTGATAGCCTCTCTCTGACGAGCCACCAGTGTCTCCAAATCTTAACTCTATCACAGGAAGTTGGGATTTCTCAGTTAGTAAACCGCTGTCTTCGCGCAACGTGGCATCATTCATCTCGCAGTTACATCCATAATTAGGGTCTGCGCACGAGTTTGGCGATGTCACCCCACATGCGCACTTTTTGAAATCATCTGGTCTAGCTCCGCCCCAATAGATCATCTTTGCGTTGTCACGTGATACCCACCAGCATTCATCATCTCTGAAAAGAAGGGCACCATAGCATTCATACTTAATAAACTGTTCGCAGTGAGCGGAAACATCTGCCAGCCCTGCTAACTGTGCCACGCCGGTAAGCCCCGTTGCAGTGTAGGTGATATATTTCACGTAACTCCCTGGTTCTTCGTAGCCATCAACTAGCGTTCTAGCTTCGCTGTCGTGACCTACCACCGTCACACCAACACCGTTTTTGTCAGCCATGTCACAAAAGACAGTAAAAGGCTCGTTGCCTCCGTCGCCATCTGGGTCGATGACGTAAGAGCCACTCGTGGCCTGACGATTTTGAGCTTTAATGTCACTGCAGCTTCTTTCTGGATAATTAAACGAAAGCAAATGCGATTATTAGATTGACTACCTGGTTCCAGAGGTTTTTCTTGAAATTTTTCTTTGCCAAAGAGAAAGCGAGCCGCAAAGCGGCGACAAGGAGTCGCGAAGAAAACTTTTTTTTTTCTTTCGCGAAGAAAGATTTCAAGAAAAACCTCTGGGACCAGGCTATAGATTGACTGCATCGAATTTTATCGTTGTTTTTGCTTGTCTTATATTTTGAGACCTAGTAAAGCCAACGCCCCATACTAGATCACTCACATGGCCAGCAACTATGCAAATTTATTGCTAGTTTTCACATTACGTCAGATCCTCAAATTCAAAAGCCATTTTTGGGTGAAAATCCTCCAAAAGATTTAGTTTGATAAAGTATTAGTTTGGAAGGAGTCGAAAAAAATGGGGAATGTTTTCACTTTTTTCGGCATTGCGAAGCCGAAGAAAATGTTTGTATATACGCAACCATATATTTTTTTTAAAGCGGAGTTTGTTAAATGATGAATGGTGAGAGGCATGAAAAAAATCTTTGCCCCCTGAACTCAAGCTGCAATGCCGTTGCGACAGTCCATGTATTTTTCTCGGCTCCTCCCAAATTGTCGCCCGTGCGCCCCAAGAGGAGTTGATATACCCATCCCCAGGCTACGTGGACTCGGTATATTTGTAAGGATAGGTGCTAAGTATTTCGTAGATATCTTACCTTCTAGATTACAATAAGTAAGGACTGGCATGCTAGAATTTATGGCGAAAAGCCAGTAGTTGCCGCTAGGAGCTTTCCCCTCACTATTTTTTATTTCATAACAAGTCTCAGCAGGAAGTTCAGCAATGGAACCAAGAGGGACTGTTGAAAATTGAAGGGAAGAAACAAATTAGAAAATTACTTCAACTCTCGGACGTACACGCAAATTCATATCCCTAGCATGGTACAGGGGAAGTGAGGGAGGGGGTGGTTGATGGAACAAGATTTAAAGGCTTTCTACTTAAGGAAAAATCGTTCCGAAATACTGCAACATATCAAAAATCAGGGAGGGAGGGCCTCCTCCTGATTTTTGATAAGTTTTAGTATTTCGAAACGATTTTGCCTTCAGTGGAAAGCCTTTAATCTTCTCAATAAGATGAGCTATATTTTATGGGTGGAGGCGCTGCTGGGGGCCGGTGACGTCACCAACAATGGTCGCAATTTTGGCCGCCATCTTGGATTTTACCAAGAATAGCCCACGTTCGACATGTTAAAATTCTAACATGACTCCGAGGCTTTCTGGTCATTTTTCTAACTCCCCGTTTGGTTTGGTTTTCTTTGTGGTCAAGTCTCTTCTTGGAGTTGCGAAACAATGGATTCGTGAAACCTCGGAGTCATGTTAGAACACAGGCGGCCCAGACGTAGTATGTGTCACTGAATGAATATATTAATATCCACATGGACAAATTATTGCGATGAGTCGTCGAAACTCCCATGGACTAAAATAGTCTAAAAGTCAAAATATAACAAAACAAAGCTAAGATACCTTTAACTGAACGACTCCTTGTCTTTCCTGGCCGGTTTAAGCGGCATTTTGTTGAGTTTTGAAATTGTAGGTACTATCCACTAAAGAAGAATTAAAGGCTGGCTACAAAACAAACAGACCATCTCCACGCGCCTTCACACGAAGCGCTATAAATTCGAGAATAATCGACGAATCTGCTCCAAATAACCATCGGCTAATTTGCAGGTAACGTGTGCTCCTGCTTCTGGCTCGCTTGCTCCACAAAACCCATCGCAACTGCACAATAATTGCTCGCTCATCAACAACCACTGTTGACCTTTACGCTTCGATATGACCGCAAACGACCAGGTTTAATACGCGTCGTGACGCGACGTGAATATTCAAGCTTAGCGACCGCGTTCGCGCAACAATGCAGCACTTGCTATGGGAGGGATGGTACTATTGCTTCCAGGTCAATCAATCGGGAAAATAATATTGAAGCCCATGTAATTTTTAAAAAGATCCAATTTGCCCAAGGAGCACCGAACAGATACGAATCTTATAGCGGACCTAAAAAAAATAAGCGGCAGTGGAAAAAGTGAACAAGAACATATACCACATTTTCTCCATAAAAAGTGAAACCCAGGAAGTTTTCTGGACGTTTCACGTTGAAGTCATGCAAATCAACGGCAAGGAAATGTACAAGAAAGTGTGCTGCAATTAGACCTATTGTTGTTTTTCACAGTTCTGGTCAAGGGCATCCAACTTTTAATTTTTCACATTTCACTCACCGGGTTAGGCAATTTTTCGTAGAGAGTAAAATGGAATCCTAAAATTTTCGGATTCAAAAATGTGATGAAAGAAGGTATCTGAAAAATTATCTCCTTCGTAATACGTTAAATTGCATCTAAAATTTTCGGGAAAATAATTCTGAATTCCTCGTAATTTTGAAAAGACTCAAGTTCCTCTAGAATGGCCGAACACTGAGATGCAAATTTTATAGCGCCACTTAGAATGCATTTCTATAGAGCTAAAAGTACTTTATGAATAGCTACAGAAGTGTTTTCAATTGAAAGTATTTGAGGAAACAGTCGTTGGGTGGCCCTGTCTCGTTGCCTTCTCCGCTTAGCATTACGATATATTTTATATTTAGTATGAGCAAACTATAAATCATTAGCTTCGCTTTTAGCCCTCCTGACTAAATTTATGTAAGCGCTGTTTAGAATGCATGCAAAAGTACTCTGGACAGCCTTAAATGTGTTTTCAATGCCTTTAGGGGGAAATCATCGTTGGGTGCCCCTGAGTTTTGAGAATAATAATAATAATAATAAAAAAAGATATCGCGCACATAAATTTTACTTTACGATATCTTCAGCTGTATCTTCTATTCAGCTGCATAGCGGGGGCCAGATTTTGCCTTTTTCCTGGGCGGAAAATTCTCGTCCTCCTTCACCAGTTTGGACAACATATTATGGAGTAAGACGTTGTTAATCTAAGCAAATAAGTCTGGTAGAGTCAAGAACCTATGCAAGCGGCTGGACGAACAATGTGACAGCAGCTGAGACAGCGAACGTTAGAAGAATTCGAACTTGAAAACCAGGGCTGCCCTGTTGAAAACTTACGGACGGTCCCGCAATCGCCTTTTGTTTTCTGGTCAAAACTAACGCAGCTAACCTTCGGTCAGTCGATTGACCTAGAAGCAATAGTACCATCCCCCATAGCAAGTGCTGCATTGTTGCGCGAACGCGGTCGCTAAGCTTGAATATTCACGTCGCGTCACGTCGCGTATTAAACCTGGTCGTTTGCGGTCATATCGAAGCGTAAAGGTCAACAGTGGTTGTTGATGAGCGAGCAATTATTGTGCAGTTGCGATGGGTTTTGTGGAGCAAGCGAGCCAGAAGCAGGAGCACACGTTACCTGCAGATTAGCCGATGGTTATTTGGAGCAGATTCGTCGATTATTCTCGAATTTATAGCGCTTCGTGTGAAGGCGCGTGGAGATGGTCTGTTTGTTTTGTAGCCAGCCTTTAATTCTTCTTTAGTGGATAGTACCTACAATTTCAAAACTCAACAAAATGCCGCTTAAACCGGCCAGGAAAGACAAGGAGTCGTTCAGTTAAAGGTATCTTAGCTTTGTTTTGTTATATTTTGACTATTTTAGTCCATGGGAGTTTCGACGACTCATCGCAATAATTTGTCCATGTGGATATTAATATATTCATTCAGTGACACATACTACGTCTGGGCCGCCTGTGGTTAGAAACATGTTTAATATGTAGAACGTGGGCTAATAGAAATCATGTAAAAACCGCAGGACATGATAATTTTTTGTGCTTGACATGTAAAATAACACATAAATTAGCAATTTGCGTCGTTTTATCCACAATCTTTACTTTTATCGTTGAAAGAAGTACATTGAGAAAACATGTATTTTCACCCAAAAATGGCTTGACCACCTGCTACTTATAACGTCATACCTCGTAACCATAGTAACTGACATGACTAAACTTGTCTCAAATTGCTTATGAGAGATAAACGAACAGCTTCTGAAAACCGTCAGGTGCTGATGTTTTATCGTCCAGGGAAAAACTCAGAAAAACCTTAGAGGGGGGTGGCAACCATCCCGCCCCCACCCCTTGTACGTCCGAGGGTTAAGTTAGTTATTTCAACATTCCGTATTATCAACTTGGGCGACGTTCACACGGAATCGGACGAATTTTCGACAGGTTGAAAATTTGCGCGATTAGGAAACCAGCTTAACCGTTCGAAAATTTAGACGCCTAGCCGTTCAATGTGTGAAAAGGGCGAACATATTGGAGAGTCCTGTGTGAACCAAGTATCCCCCGTTTAAATTTTTCAGCCGGTCGAAACTGATTCCTCCGGTGTCGTTTGAATTGGCCTTAGTTTCAAGATAATCAAAAATCTTTTGGGGTCTTTTCAGATGAGATTTAACGGACCGTTTTAAGTTTGTTCTTAACTGATCTTGGGTTGAGATCTGGGAAAAAAATAATAGACAGCTATGAAATAGCGACATTACCAGAGGTGAGTTAGAAATTTTCCGGAGGTGCGCACAGTTTTCGATATAAGCCAGCCCCGCGTCTCCTTTTTTTAAAATCGTTTTCACACGGGTAGGTAGTTGCACCCGCAGGGACTTCGCCCAGAAGGAGAAATGCCGAGGAGGCACTCTAGTAAGCTCGCGCGTATATTAAGGAAAGTACTTACAGTTGAAATATACAATCAGACAGTCAACATAGAAAAAATCTCAATTTGCTCGAGCAGGGACCGCGAGGAATCGGTGGGTAATGATGACGTTTCTATTGTTTGCGCCCGCAAATGGCTAGGATGACGTTAAGACAGAAAATCCCGAAGGGAACGCTTAAGAAAATTTAGTGGCATTTATTGTGAAGTCATACTTGGGTACTCTTTTGCGCTACGTGTTATCAGTGACATTCTGTGGAGCAGTTGTTTTGAAAGTTATGGACCAAAAGACACTCGTGAAGCGCAGATGAAGTTATAAGGTACGTATAACTGTGTATATATAAACACTTGGAGAGTTTGCCAGACACGAGTTCACAAAAAATCTATGATTGGAAACCTTGCCAGACACTCTTTCTCTTTCTTTGACCGGAATAAGACGCGGCCCCAAACAAGCAAGACGAGTCAGCAACGGCTAGCTTATAACTAGCAGAACGATTGACGATTACAGGAATTCGCCGACAGTCAAATTCTGTGCTGACTTATAATTATTCCCTTCTCACAGATGTCCTTCCGCTATAAAGTTTAAAATAAGGCTAGAATGCGTGAGCGTGAATCGATCAAACGTCCTTTTAATTTCTAAGGCTTACTTTCCGGCAAATAAAATGAACTGAATGTAAAAAAGTGAAAGAGAAATCTTATGGTTTAAACTATCCTCGAAACTGAGAATGTTTTGATCAAAGCTAGGTAAATCGAACTGAAACTGTGCATGCTGGAACCTTGCGTTTCCTGTATTCATCTCACCTAGCTATTGTTTGGAATATGTGTGAAAATCTTCATTATCAATCGGTATATTTCAAAGAGCTACATAACGAGCAAGAATACTATTGACCGACAATATAGAGAGCGGGGGTAGCTTTTGGGTCAGCAGTTACTGCTCTCGTGTGTGGCAAAATCGGAGAAAAATAAACTGCATGATTTTTAAAAAAAACTTTTCAAAGCGTTTAGGCCATCATAGGGATTATTATTCCCCAAATCTTTTCTCGTTAAAAACTAATTTATCTTGGGAAAAATGAAAGTGACTCTACCGTATTAGCAAGAAAAACTCAAATCCATTTATCAATATTAACAACTCTAAGTTAAATTGTATGTTTTTTTTAACGTTTATTTTAATAGCTTTTTATTTAATATTTAACAATTAATTTAATGAGGCTTTCGTATCATATGAAGAATTATGAAGATCTCGGAGGGGTGTTATCCGGCTTGGCCTGCACGGCCTCGACGGATAACACCCCTCTCGATCTCCTTAATTCTTCATAAGATACTCAGCCTCATTCATTAATTGTTAAATATTAAATTTTTGGACCCTTTTTGGAACGTTGATGTTATGTTTTAGTCAATAATAAGTGACAAAGATGTTAAATACGCTGCGAGCAAGCTTTCTCTGAGCCCGACCTCAGAAAAATGAAAACAATACCCAAATATGACCACATTTTGTCTTTTATATATACGGCTAACGATTTTTTCATATAAATTTCTGTCCGTTATGTTTAACAGACACCTGAAGGAAAAAATCAGTTGTTTTGAAAAAGTTTCCATCTGTTTTAACCTGTTCAAGGAAGACAAAAACAAACAAAGAAACAAAAAATAAGGCCTGAAATAGGGTCCATATACGCATGCGTGTGGACGATATGCCTGCATTGTCTTGTAGATGTGTCCCTGCAGCATCCAGCCTAAAATGGATGTCTCGGATCTACACTGCTGAGTAAGTGCTCCTTGGAGCAGATGCGCCAAGATTAAGAGAACTGATGACTGGAATAATTGGCTTATTTCCATCACTCGCCATCCTGTAAAAGTTTTAAGAATATTTTATGTACAGAATTTGGTCAGCCCTGTTTAAGGATTCAATTCTTCTATAGTGGCACCTTTTACCTTTTTAAACAAATTCTTATCTTTTATTTAAGCAAATAAAGTTGTTATAAATCATGATGATACCAATGCATATGACTGAAGCTGTCATTGCCTTGCAAGAAAACCACCAATAAACTGTCTTATGGCTGTTTTCCTTCGCGAATGTACGTATAACTTTCCTAAAATAATCGGCTTCTTGTAAGAATTTACTCGTGTCTAAAGCTAACTGTCAATACTGATTTGAGTTAGTAAGAAGGTGACCTTTTAAAAGATTAAAAGAAAGTAAACACAAGATGATCATCAGGACTACTTTAACGAGGGAAATTAAGACGAGTCCTAAATAAGAGGCAATTAAATACTGGCACATTAAAAACGTCTGAAATACAACAGGACTTATCAAAGGCGCATCTTATCTGGAAACAGCCCATCTTGTTTCAGACGAAATGCTCTTCATAGAGTCTTCATACGGTACAGCTTGCGTCTTGTCATTAGGGCGCGCATTATGTAATATAAGGCTCGTCTTATTTTTCCTATTGTGTTAAAACAAATATTTGCCATTATATTGCTCCGTTGATCTTACCAAAGATTGTTGATACTGTCGCTTAGTCTGCATAGGGAAACAAAGAGTAAGAGCCAAGACCAGGACGTGATATGCCGCGCTTACATATGCCGCTTACATCACTTTACCTGCATTTTAGATTTTTTGTTTATAGCAGGAAGTTAATTGCGTTAAGTTAGCTTGCTAATGGAATGTTTAATTTATGCCTGACCTTGGGTGGTAAACTAAATACTTTTTCAGAGTCATCTGTCGCTCTCTCTTGAATGTTCTGAAGATGATAACAAAATATCTTCTATGAAAGCCTCATGGCTGTCGGTCAAGTACATTTAATTTGCAAATATTGCAAATTACGGTCTCAATCTGCTACTGTAAACTGAAACGTTAGCGAAAAAATAACTTGTAATTAACAAAAACACAGCTTCTTTTCTTATCCCACAAATATACCTCTCAAACATTATATGAAACGTTATAAAAAACAAATATGAACGCTGAAAAACTTTTGGGTTTTCCCTAATAAGTTTTCAAAACACACAATCAGCAATTCGCTTTTATTTACACTTCTTCAAATTTTCCGTGTTTTCTTTTTTTTTTTTTGCATTTTCCTTGTAATTTATACCTTCTTTTTAAATTAATCCTTTGAGCATTTATTTTTTTATGTTGCACACAATGTACTGGCCGTTCCTGCTGTTAAAATTTCATAAATTTCGCACCACAGCTCCTTAAAAAGGAGATCGTTTTCAGGCGTTCAATCTACTGACAGATGTCATATGTATATATGTAACAGCTACAAATGCAACTGAGTTAAACATAGGTTTCAATCACCGCGCTTGAAACACGCACATGCATATAGGTAGCATTTTATGGGCACCTGCTTATACACGAGCGCGGGGGTAAAAAAAAAACATGTTCGTATACTGCACTGTGTCTTCGCCAGAATTTGTATTCGTGGATACTATGATATCGTAGCTTGTAAAAGGCAATTAATTGTCTGAAAAGGAAGTTTGTTAACGGCATACAAAATCTAGCAAAAAAAAAAAACTCAAAGAAAACAAACTCCATCTAATATATAAAGCAACAAGGAAATGTGTTGCTGTTGAAGTACACGTTTGTCATATTTTTTAATATCCTATTTCACAGACAGCTGACTATAAGAATAAAAGAAACAGTTTTTAAAGTAGTGAGAAACGAATTTAAACAAAAAAACTCAAGAAAGATTTGATTTTGCACAGTTTTTTCTCTTCTGTTGCTTTTGGTTTGATTTGTTGTTTATCTTTACTCCAAAACTGACGAATTCGTTTTTATTGTTATCATTGATGAAGCAGAGAAAGCTAAGTCCCACACGAGAAAAACAGTTGAAAGTATAAAATATTTACGCAACAATCACTAGGTGTTTTCGTACAGAGCGTGCAAGTAAATTATCACCGCTAATGATCTGGGAACTTCCCTTTTGTTCCTGGAGCTTAATCGATAAAACGCAACGCGCAACCTGTCTTGTTTTCCCTACTTTATTCAATTTATATGCGTGACTTGGATAAATTAGACGACACTCCTTGCTAATGTAATTGCGGGCGACAAGAGGAGCACGCAATCCTAATCTCCAGGTTGTTATTACGTATGCGACGTTTATGTACACCGTAATTTTTAGGGAGTTATTATAACTCCAAAAATGGAGTAAAAATTTTAGGTACAGGATAACCCCTTTTTTGGGGTTATTTTAACTCCTAATTTAACTCCGAATTTGGGGTCATTTTTACTCCTGAAAAAGAGTTCTTTTTACTCCCAGTCTTGGAGTTAAAATTACTCCGAAATGGGGTTACTTGTACTCCTTACAGGGGTTGTTTTCACTCTTTTTGGAGTTAATTTAACTCTGAAAGTGGAGTAAAAATGTTAGGTACAGGATAACTCCTTTTTTGGGGTTATTTTAACTCCTCAAAATCTGTGGTCACTTTTACTCCTGAAAAAGAGTTCTTTAAACTCCTTTTTGGAGTTAAAATAACTCCACGAAAAATAACTCCACTGTAAGGAGTTAAATTAGCCCCACTAGAGGAGTTATTATAACTCCCTGAAAATTACAGTGTAGCAAGCATTCGTTTAGACTTCCACTAAGAATGAAAGGATGCACAAAACGCAATTTAATCACGCGCGTTTCGCCCTTCTACCCTTCCGGCGTACTTTGATCACGTGTGTTTTGACCATATATCAAGTGAAACTTACGCAAAGCACGGCATTGGAGCAAAAGCGTTTTGACATTCCCTAAACTTAGGTTATTACTAGTAATAGTCGTTAGAAGGGTTGTGTCACAAGTTCGATTCATTAGGTTATTAGGTTTTTTCGGCATTTCCCCCTAACCGCGAACGTCAAGTAGTCACGTGACCAGGGCCTTGCCGTCAGGTTTGCGGTTTGAGGTCCACGTTTGTACGGCTAGACCACGCTCCATAGGTAAGTGACTTACCGCAAGGTTTTTTGCACCCTAAAACATCACAATCCCACGTTTGAGAAGAAATGCGACTTTTTGGAACTCTTTGCTTATGAACCATCGAATTCTATTTCAAAAAACGTAATTTTGGAGACAAATTTTCAGCTAAAATAGAAGTAAATGGACAAATAAAAACAAACATGACCGCCGCAACGGCTAGCACCCGCGAATCTTAAGTCCCAAATATGGGTAGACGGGTAACGTGAAACTGCTAACCGCAAAACGCAGTTTGTCGTTTGCAGTAAAATGACCAAACCTCATCTTAACGTGTATATTATTGCCAATAGCGCCTCTACATTCGCGAAGAACTTAACGTTAGCGATGAATTTACTCAGTAATTACGAAAAAATCACAGCTTTCTATCAAATAAATATTTCAGGCTCTGAAAGCATTATATCTAACGTTAAAAACAACAAAAATGAACTTTAAAAAACACTGTTAGGCAATTGCAAACAAGTTTCAAAAACCGCACTTGCAGTTCGTTTTAATCTTCAAGTTATCCATCAGTGCCTTCTTTTGTATTTGCTGTTCGTTATACCTTCATGTATTGAGCTCAATTTTTGTGTTTCCACACAATTTAGTGACAGCTCCAATTAATGGAATTTTAATTTTAATTAATAAATTTTTGACGCAGCTCCTTTAATTATAAATAACATCTTAAAATCCTGGGAAGTGAGAGCTTTAAAATGTTTGGCGGGATGTATGGTACGTTTCCTGAAATTGGGCGCCTACTCTGTTAAAAAGAAACTACAGCCTTTTAGCCGTAGTGAAAAGCCCGTGATTTTAAGATATCTTCTGATTATTGTAGTTTGAAAAGTAAAACGTGTACAATTTTTAACTCTTGCATGGTTCCTCTGAGGTCACCAATGTCCTTTGTTGCATTCGCGTCTTCTGTGGCTTTAATTTACTGGCGTTTTCCTAATGTGACGAATAGTCCTTCTTTAGGTCGGGTAATAAGCTCCGCACATGTCAAAAGTTCCTCGAAAGTCTGAGTGGACTCCACGTTAAAGGAGCGCAGAACATGAGATAACACAATCTTTTCTTCCATGAGGGCAAACCGCTGACCTGTAAGGAAGAAAGAAAATACAGTCGCAAATCCCTCGTAACCGACGTTCCGCCTTGTAAGGCGACGGCTTTAGGTACTTATGATAGCCTGCGAATACAGACGTCTCTCATCACCCCTTGCCACTAGGGAGGTTTCGCAGTAGAGACGTCTGCGCCTCAGCGACAGAAATTCCGTACTGAGGACGAAAAATCTATCTGAAATCTGGAATCTGGTCTGAAACTCTGATAGGTCGACGAAGTAGTAGTTCTATTGTTTTTTTAGCTATCAGTTCAAGAATGACAGACAAAAGACAAAAGGTCAAATGTAAACACGATGAATCTACTACAAAACAGTCAATATTCGTGGAATATATTCTTCTTTTAAGAGAATTAAACAATTGAGTTTTGCTGGAGCTCGTTCCCAGAAGAACACTCTACTTTACCTTAATCGACCTAGAGAAACATAAAATCAATCAGATTTATATTTGGAAACCCATGACCACCGGATTAATTACGGTATGTAAACATCAATTTACGTCATCAGTATGGAATTTCTGTCGCTGAAGCAAAGACGTCTCACATGCGAACGGCGAGGAGCAAGGAGGGACGGCTGGATTATCCAGTGGAAGACGTTAGCTGTCCACTGGGATTATAATTTTGGCATGACAAAATTAAACCTGTTTGCCTGTTTTAATAACCGTCTATTTTGTAAATTTTAATGTCCTACCGATGCAGTTTCTCGGTCCTGCTGAAAATGGAAGAAAAGCAAATGGATGTCTCCCTTGGCTGTTTTCTGGAAGAAAGCGATCTGGATCGAATTGCAACGGTGCTGGCCATATTTCCGGATTTCTGTGAAGAGCCATTGGTGAAACCCCAACCGTTGTGCCTTTCGGAGCGAAAAATTCACCTACAATTTAACGGAATTTGAATTATGTTTTTTCTTTTCCTAAATGATCGAGGCTATAGCCTGCGCATGCGTGGGCACTTTTTTCTTTCTGATGTTAGGGGTAAGGGGAATTCGGGGCCCCAGGCACTTGGAGTGTGCTCGCGGAAAAGGGAAAGGCGCGCTGTTTATGTAAGATCATTTTAAGTGATGTTAATTTTGGTATGTTTGTGTCCAGTGCCCTGACCTAGTGGATCCCCTGGTTGGTGAATCTGACATATGGTAGTCAACTTAAATCATGACGTCATTCCCTCATGACCTCTCACCATAGCATGAATAACCTTGCTTAGGGCCGATACTTTTAGAACTGCTAGAGACTTTATTGCTTGGCTTCATAGACATTTGTAAGGTATGAGCTTCTATGAAGGACAGTGGTGGATCCAGGGGAGGGGCCATGGGAGCCCGGGCCTCCCCTTTATTTTTAGACCAAAATGAGGCCCAAAGGGGATCAGCCACTGAAGGAGATCCACGCTCCCCACCCAGGCTCTCAGTTAGGTTGTCCCCAGCTTGCAGGTCGAAAGGAAGACATAGTAAGGTTATTTACCCAATTGGCAGTCTTCAGTAGTCGTTCTAGCAAAATGTGGAACAGATGGAAATATACGCTGGGCTTCCTGGAAATTAACATAAATAATAAGGTTAAAATGAGTGGATAGCAAGTATCGCCGAAGCTCTAAGTTTCATATAATCGTCCGGATTGTCTTCGATGGCCCAAGTTGTCTCAAGATGTGTTCAGGTGATGGAGATGATCCGGGCTATTTGGGCGACCGCGGCAATTGCCAGAATTGTATTGAAGTTGACAGATAGGTTGATTGGTTTAATCGCCTCCGGATAAGCTACCTTGATCATCCAAAATAATCGAGAAAAACCAGTCTTCTAACAACTTAACAAAATATGAAATATTTCAGTACCTTAATAACACATTCCAGGTAACGTAAGTCCTTTAAATCATCCACTGACAGTGTTTCAGGGCGACGGTCTGTAAAACATCGATTCAGTAAGACAATAATCGCAAACTTTACTTTTGAACAGTATTCACACTTCTTACTCTTGATTTGCCCTCACCAAAAAACAGATCCACCTCTTCCTGTACTTTTTGCTGAATTTCTGGATGGCGCCCAAGAAGGTATAAGGCAAACAAAATACCGGCAGCTGTGGTGTCATGACCCTTAAACGAACAGAAAAGCGATTAAAGGATGTTCCTGGAGACTTCATCTTGCATAACCTCGGAGCCTTGGCTGATGATCAGTTGCTCACTCAAGTAAACATTGTAAAGTAATATTTCAACCCTTTAAGTCCCAATAGTGACCAACATCAATTTTCTCCTAACAATACCCATAGAATGTCAAGTGCAACATCTATGAGAATTAATCAAATGATCACAAAAAGAAAAATCTCTGATCTTTTATCAATTTCTCCCAACAAATTCTGTAAGGAAATGTATAGAGATCAGTTTGGAGAATTTGTTTGTGGATATTGGGTCTTAAAGGGTTAATGGATTGAATATGGGTGGAGTCCTGAATAGAGAGGAGAAGTCGTTTCGTCATGTTACCATGGTAGCAAAATTTCGGAATCTCCACGAACTGTTGGCAATGCAAATGCCGTCTTTTTCAAGAAAGATTGTTGAAAATCCAGAAATTTTGCTACTATGGTAACATGACGTCACACTACCCCTACTACAGGACAGTCGGAAAATATGAGTCTCATTTGGACACACTGTGCGGAAGTTAGAAAGTTTTTTTTAACTTCAACTCTAAGTGAAAGTTATAGTTACGTCTCTGTGACCAATTTCAGTTTTGTTGGGCCTTGTTTTATTTCTGATCTGCTCCCAGTTATTCAAAAGTTCACCGGATAAATTACTATCCAGTGGATTAGTATGAGGGAAACCAATTGCTTCATTAAGTGAATGATGATTTATCCAGGGGATATAGTTATTCACCGGTTGAAAAAGAGGGGCCTGGTTATCACGTCATGGGTGTAGGTAGCCTGTTCATAGACCTTCTATTTTCTCTTTCGACATCATCGTGCGCGCGTATGGATTTGAAATCGGGGGGGAGGGGGTGGGGATTTACTGACCGCTAGCGCAAGGGGGTGGGGGTGGGGAAGCGCTCTGCGCTCGTCGATTTTCAAAAAGAAAAATATAAAATTGTCTATGCACAGGCTAGGTTGTAGGTGAGTGAGAAGTATGCTCTAAGTTCTTTTCTATAATGCGACCGAGTATTTCCATTTCGTCACATATTAAAACAGCCGAAACAAAATGCAAAACATCGACGCCAATAATGACAAAAACAAAAGAAAACGAGCCAAAGCGCAATTATCACAAGCATTCAGACCTCGAACATAAACGTATCCACTTCTTCTCTAACTCCTTCCCGTGAAATTTCCCCTTTGTCATACGCTTCCAGTAATAGATCGAGAAATGCCAGACGCTTCTGTCTTTTAAACACATCCTCTTCTTTACTGGTTTCCCCGTCTTCTTCCTCTTTTTGTGAAATATTGTTCTTGGCAGCTCGGTCAGCGATTCGCTCATCAATGACCTAATGGAATATATTTAATGGTTTACTTGTCAGCTGACATGACAGCCTGTTCAGGCATTTGTGTCGGAGTTTCGCGCTAAGAAACCACCCAGAAAGAATAATTATTCATAAAACCTTTCTGTTTTGAATACTACATGAGCGCCCGCTTATTGTTTACATTAATATAGTATTTAGTAGGTATATCTTCAATGAATGTAGCATGACATCTGACAAGGACAGCGAATTTGGCTACTACAGGACGTTGAAACTCAAGTCTATATAATAAGGGTCCCCCTCAAATTGACGCCCCCCTCTCGAGTCAAAAAATCAAATAGGCGCTTATTCGAGCATCTACGGTACTAAGATATAAGGCATGGTTGAGTGAAATAAAGGGGTGGGGCGAGTTGACAATGTGTCATCGATAATTCAGGCCCGCCATTTGCTAAAAAGTAAAGTAAAATAAGTACCTTGTTTGTGAAATCGTGAAGAATCCTAAGGCATTTATCATGTTCTCTTCCCGAAGGCGTCAAGCTATAAATGACATCATTCCAAAGCCAAGGAGACCTCTGCCTCTTGTGAACCAGCTTGGACATTCTGTTGCATGTAAAAGCAAACTAGTCCTTCGTGTGTGTGTGTATGATCAGTAAGTTATGAATCTCTTAGCTATTTAGGACAAAGTTTCGGTTCGAGGGGCTTGGGTCCTTTACGTTTTTATAGAGTGTTTTCACTCACGTGGTCAGCATCTAAGCAAATTTATTACAACAAAAGAAAGCGTTTGCATAAGAAAAGAGTTCAACTCCCACAGAACTAGTTTGGGACACCAACACGGCCGCCGTTTTTTATTGTTTTGGGACAACAATATGGCCGCCGTGACGTCATGTGAAAACACTCCATAGGCCATGCCAATTACAGGCCGGCATTCTCGAGGTGGAGCCCGGTCACGCAAAAAAAGTAAAAATCTAAAGAATAACAGCGGGGGATTTACAGCCAGTTGCAAGCGTACTGGAGACACTGTATCGTATTTTGGGTTAATTGGCCCGTCCATGAACTTGTGCTTGTGACCCCCCTCAACCCCTTATCAAAGTCGCTAGCAATACAAGAACAGGCTCAAAACTTGAAGGAATAACTTTGAATGGAAGGGAGGAGGGAGGTTAGTATTATACCTCACAGACCTGTGACTAGCAGCGATTTGAAGCATTCCGTAATCCCGAAGTTTATTTTTGGGATCCGGCATCTCGTGCGTACTTTCAATCCCGAATCTCGCCCTACCTTTGCTTTGAAATCCCAAATCCCGAGCTTCAAACAAGGGAAATCCCACATCCCGAACCTTATCTCGCGCAATCCCGTAATCCCGATGGTTATTTTCGGAATCCCGCATCTCGTGCATACTTTCAATTCCGAACCCTGTTACTATTTTGCTATGAAATCGATATCCTGAATGCGGGCAAACAAATAA
This sequence comes from Porites lobata, assembly GCA_942486035.1. NCBI lineage: Eukaryota > Metazoa > Cnidaria > Anthozoa > Scleractinia > Poritidae > Porites > Porites lobata. The sequence goes on along the minus strand of CALNXK010000848.1, from coordinate 6,086 downwards.
GGCAAACTCCACATCTCGAAGAGCCTTTTTGGGAATCTTTGGGGACCATCTTGCTAGACTCCAAGCTACGTTACTAAGAAGAAGGTAATTCAGTTGAAATTAGTAAAGCGAAATGAGCTCTATAGCTATTCCAAACCTCAAGACAGCATTCACGTATGGAGAATCGTTATTTTCTTGAGCGTTTGGTGATGAATCCATGGAGGTGACTTAAAATCAAAGAAAACAAACAAAAGGAATAATTTTCATCAGATTATCATGACCTCTATGATCACATGTACACTAAGTTCCTTAACAATAGAAATTAAGGACCCTGACTTTCTTAACCCATTCGCCCGTGTGAATCCACGCTCCTTCTACCGCTTTTGACGTCATCAGTTATAACGGCCAAGGACGTTAAGTTTGTGCAGGATGAAGAGATTTTTCACACCATACCACTGAGCAGGATTCAGTCACGAAGGCCAGAGAAAAAGGCCAAAAAAAAAACACACATGTACCGTTAACCCGAAAATTCCCATGAAAATTTTGTTCCACAACCGACCTACCTATCTAATCCTAAGACCCTGAAAGCTTTCCCAGAAACAGTTCCCACCAAAATGAAGCCTACTTAACGCCCTTAGCAAAAAAATTTGAGACAAGAAAAGCGAAAAAAAAGACGAGAGGAGAGAAAGCGAAAAGAAAAAGTCAAGACTGCCGTGTCATTTTTGAACCCTCTCAAAATTTTGCTTTTTGCGCATGCTCGAACTTCGAAAGCGAATTTTTGGATCTGGATCAGGCCGCGAAGTGTACTACCTGTAAACGGATTTGTGGTAAGTATTTAGCTCTTTATGGCCAGACAGTGACCAGAAAACGGCTCAAACTAGCTTCAAGACGCTTTTGCGGCAAAATTTTCAAGAGCGAATGGGTCGATATAATCCCTGAATACCGCGTGGGGCTGTAACCTTTGATACAACTTCGTCTATTTAAGTAGAAGATAGGAACTAGGTTTGGATGGGTGGCAGGCGTCCTGTTAATATAAATATTGATTCCAATGAAAACCGAGGTTATATTCGATATTTTAGAATTCAATTATACTTACTGCAAATGATATCCAACGTACAAAGTGAGATGAAGGGCATCAAATTGAAGACTCCTTTGCCGACTTGTTTCTGTTAAAATAGGGCATATTGTAAATTTTCTCGCATACACCATGTTCCAATATTAAACTCAGTTAACACTTCGGAAGGTTGGAGAAAATGTAAATTTTAATTACCTCAAGGCGAGCAACCAAAATCGCTGCTTGTTCTTTGAATACTTGAAGAAAATCGTTCAAAATTCTGAAGTGGAAGGTTGGAGTGATCAATTTTCTTCTCGTCCGCCACTTCGAGCCTTCACTGTTTAAGCAAAAAAAAGTCACATGTCAAGAGAAGGTGAGGCAAGGATAAAAATAGTTTAAATAATACAGTGAAAGATAGTGGCTTTGCTCCCAGCTAAGCGCAAAAACGGGAGCAGGCACCAGCGGGTTTCATTTTCTCTCTCTCTCTTTTCTTGCAAAGATGTTAGGGTATGGGTTATGAAACAGTTCCATTCTTTCATTGTTATCTGCCCAGTAGAGCTTGTCACAGGTTCTATGTAAACAGATTAATCTCTCTGGTTAGTGGAGCAGAACCCACAACAAAAACTCAATCACTTTAAGTAGCGAACACTTTTATTCCAATTTGATCGATCTGGAATGCACAAGGGTATGGAAAACGAGTTCTCAAAAGCTTTTCGATGTTTGGACCCGTTTCTTTCGTGCTCTACAATATAGATTTGCTTTTTCACATAGTGAGTCATGAATTTGTTCATAGGTTCAAGGGTTGAGGATAATAAGAGAAACCGATGAGATCAAGGTAGGAATTATTTTACCTACCTAATTAATAAGCCTTTGTTTGTTATCCAGCCCGGCATTGCGGTGATTGCATGTCATGATGGATGATGGAACAACACATCACACACAGGCAGGAAAAACATGAAAAATAAAAACAAGACTACTTTAACAACAGAATTTAATTGTCGCAAAGAAAAGTGAGCAGGAAAAAAACAACAAGGGAGGGGGTAGGGAGAGGGCGAAAAAACCTCCTGTCTCCTCCCCCTTCTTCAAATCTTCCGCGTTTTTTCCTCCGTGGTGCTCTCTATCTCGCACCACCCTCAGTCCAAAACCTAGATACCTAGAACTGGCTAAGAGAAGATTGGGGTTAGATTAAGGCGAGTGGGGTGACCTGCGAAGTGGTGAATTTTTGTAATGAGTATGCGTTTGTGAAGGTCGTCGAATAGTTAAAAAAGGATTAATTCTTTCCAAGGATGTTGCTATCCATCGGAGTCAATAGGGACATTCATACGAGGAAAAATAAGAGGCTGCATAAGAAGACGCGACTTAGCTAAGACGCGTCTTATCGAAGAACAGGTGTTAAGGGCTGTTCTTAAATAAGACGCGTCTTAGACGAAATGTGCCGTTCATACGGGATAGTTTGCGTCTTATTTAGGACGCGTCTTATGTAAGACATGTCTTATTTTTTCTCGTATAAATGGTCCAAATGTTCTGCACAAATGAAATGAGCAGGAGGCAATATAAAATAAATCAAAGTGACTTTTTTTTTTTTTTATGAAGGTGTTCTCTTTTGATCCCTTGTGTTTTCTTTGAAGAGCCAGTTTGATTATTATGCCATGGACTCCAACACAGAATGGTTTTAGAACATCACTAACCTGTCCCAAGCCACGGAATCATGTATGAATAATCATTAGATTTGGTCAAGTGTTTTGAGCTGTCCAAGAGAATCTGAAAATATAAAGAGAATTTAAGTACTCATGAACTTTGTGTCTGTACGTATTCAGTCACTTCTCTGACCAAAGGGTTTCCCTTGCACTTCTTTCATCAAATCCGAGAGAGGGAATGTCAAAAAACGATAGATTATAAGTGAAAAAATACAATAACAAAAACAAAAAAACAACAAGTTAGAAGAAGAACAAGAACTCCTCTTGTGCAACATGCTTTTCAGTTGCCTTCCGTGACACAACATCCCTGACAAAACTACTACGTCAAAAGCCCAATTTTCTTCACCTTTTTCTTGAGAACATGACAAACAAGGCTATCTGAGTTCGGACGCTTCTTTTTAGCTAAACCTTCACTGACTTAATTTCCCAACTTTAATAGTAATCGTGAAAGAAGTTTGTAAGAACCCGTTTTCCACAGACGTTTCCATTCGGTCGTCGCCGTTGTTATGCTGTGAGGTCTCTAAAAAAAACCTTACTTTCTCTCGCGGAAGTGCGGAACTACACACAGTCTCCTTTGCAGCCGTTATCAGGGTTTCCACGCAACGCTCCTTCTCAAAAAGAAAGAAGAAGTGTTGCGTGACCACCCTTTTCACGGTTACGTATCGTGGTTAAGACACACGGCGTATTCTGGGAAGGGCTGAAGTTGGATATGCGTTTGGGAAAGTAGTCACAGGGTCAGCTAAAAAATAAATTATACAATTCTGTGCTATATATAATACTAGACATTTCTTACCTCGGCAAATTCAGGTTTAAATGTTAGCACATAAGGGTAAAAAGGCCCTAGCCAGAGAAAGAAAACTCCCTCTTTCCAATGTTCATCTGCCCACTGCAGTACTTGTTTAAACATGCCTAGAAATTTTAAAGAATGGTAGCCTTTGCACTTTGCCGTTACTGAGTAAGACTTGAGAGCTGCTCAGTTTTACTTAACCAAAGATACGTGCAGTGTGTAAAGGCCTTAGTAAAATCTCAAGTTATTTTACTTTACATCTCATTTAAGTCGCAGGGGCGGATCTAGGGGGAGGGTGCAGGGGTGCCCCCCCAGAGATGACCTGCGGTTTTCTAATACAACTGGTATTTTGCCATTAAAAAAAAAAAAAAAAACTATGTGGTTTATTGAAGTAGAGCAAGAGACGAGTGCACCCCCTCCTAAAAAAAATCCTGGATCCGCCCCTGAGTCGGAAAGTTGAAACAATTCTAGAAGACCTCAAGTGACTTGAAAAACCATCCCTAAAACCGACTTTGGGAACTTGCGGTTTCGTAAGCTTTGAAAAAGGCGAATCATGTCAATCAATCTTAATTATGTGCGTCGGAAAATAGCCTTGAGTTAAAAAGAAACGGTTGTGTGGTGAAGCTTAATTTTACTCGAAGTATTTACAATTTACTTGTCTTGAAATATTTCTTACTTAGCTTATTCAGGCTCGACACGAAAGTTAATTTCAAGGATATGCAGCTTACAAGAACGTTCATTATCAAGACAGAATTATATCGGGGTTAATTTCTTCGGTTGGAGAGAAGCGACCGGAAATGTCTTACCGTAAGTGGTCGATTAGTTGCGTGACCACTGAAAGTTAAAAAAGGGAATTTTTTAGGACGATCGAAATGACCTCGAAGACTGCATAATCGGATTAAGGAGGATTAGAAGTTCAAGTGAGGCCAGATCCGTCGAATATTCCTTTTCCGAGAAGACAGTAGCTTCCCACGCAGCCGTTTTTAGGGGAGCTCGTTTTTCACAGGGATGAAAAACGAGCTCCCCCAAAAACACCTGCGTGGGAGGCTAAGAAGACAGAAGTTTCTGAAATTTTTGGTTAATAAAACTGCACTCAAGACGAGGCCTACAATAAGTAAAGCATATTATTTAAATGCTTTACAACAAGCTAAGTACGTATAACCTGAAAACAGATCGATACTGCGGTATGGGTACCTTCAGGGTTACTGGGAAGCTGCCATGCGTTTCCAAAGAAAATATTAGGCCTTGGACCAGGTAGTTTTCTTAGGTCTGCTAAAGCGTGATATTTTCCGATCAGTCTAATAACCAAAAATACGATGCTAGCCAAGAGAGCTGAAGCAACCACTGAGAAGATGATGATCATCGCGTTGCAGTTGTTTTTGAAGAACCACGAAAGTCGGACTTTACTAGCGATATTAAAACGATTTCAATTTGCTTGGCTCAGTAGATCTCTCTGTCTTTTATCAATCCTTGGGCAGTTAAAACTCCTCTTTAGGTTTCATACAGTGTTCCATGTCGCTTATAGTCTCCGATTTTCCTGTCAGATCGTAAAAATCGAGCGCTTGGTGTAAGCAAGCAGCCATCTTGGTTTGAAACCGACAGTAAACAACATCATTGTCAAAATGTCACGCAAGGTTGCGTGACATTGCTAAAGAGGGCAGAGTGGGGCAGACTGAACTTCAATTTCGTTATAACTTGTTTAAACACAAAAATGTGTACAATTTTCAAGACAAAACATGACCTGCATAACAGGAGTTATTTTTTGCGTTTTTTTCAGAAGAGCAAAGGAAAGCGAGAAGAGAGCGAGGAGCGCCAAATACAAGCTAAGGGGGAAGGCGCAGAAAAAAATAAACAACACCAACAATAAAAAGACAGGGAGCAGAATACAATAGTTATCATAGAGAAAAAATATAAAAATGGATAATACACTGACTTCCCGGACGTCATGAATAGCTACCGGAAGTTCGATGTCTCCCGCCCGTAAAACTTTTCCCTAATTTCAGTGGTCATCATCGGATTACACATACTTATAAACTCTCTTCATATTTTCGCTGAACGAATATTAGTTTTGTAAAGGTTGTCACAAAAATGAAACTAAACGTTTCTCTTTTAAACATGTCGTATCTATTAAACGCCCTTTCTTGGATCCCTAAATCGACCTAAAAGTAACGCCCCTACCAGGCTACGGTTCTTGTTTCGGTCTTCCTAGACCTGCCTACAAGCCGAGCTCAATTGTTTTCACGAGCGCGAAGCGTGAGCGGTAGATTTTTTGTGTTTTCTGCGGCAAAAGCGAGCGAGACTCGAGAGCGAACTACCGGAACCGGAAATGAGAAGCGTTTGTCTGGGTTAGCAGCCTTAGCCCCAGTATCTCCGCCCAAAAATAAATCATGGCGAGAAGGAGGCAAGAACATGCACTTGCGAAACACTTGATCGAAGGACATTCAAGGTGAACAGATGTCCCCCTGGCCTTGTTTAGTCATGCTATAATGTAATCTTTACGATTATGTCATAACTAAGGAAGCTTTTGCATCACTTCTTCGAAAATGATTCTTGTTGCTGCTGCTGTTTC
>CALNXK010000847.1:0-40393 GCA_942486035.1 Porites lobata | reverse complement strand
GAGACTTCAGCAAGTTCTAAGCAGAGAATTCAAGGTTAAGTCACCCCCTGACTTCCTCCACCCCCAGCAGACGTGACCAGTGCACTGACTCTCCCAGACCAGGACTAACGGAAGGTACAACGCTTTTGCAGCAGCCTCCCCCCTAGGGATTGACGTGGAGGCCCCTTTCCAACCCATGGCGAGTTAGCTCAGGGACTGAACTTGACAATGAGACCAAGCAGGACAGCAAGCCCCCTATGTTTTCTCTCAGCGCAGTGACCAGAAAGCTGGCTATGGCCAGCTTTCTGTGCAAATATTCTGGTGCATTTTCAGGTAGGTTTTCAAAAATTCGGCTAGATGTTGACGACAAATGCTGTCTTTTCAAGAAGGAGGTCACCTCGGGCCAAATCTGCCTCCTCCCAACCCAGTTTGGCCCCATTTCTCCCCTCCCGACAGCATTCAACGACATCATCTAGCCGGATTTATGAAAACCGTAACATCGGACACACCAGGAGCCCACACACCTTAAACTGACTCAACTAAAGTAAATATCGCCAAAAACTCAGCTCTTACCCATGGTTCTCTTAAGGTGACTCTCTTCTTGGTTCCTGATTAGCAAAAAGAAACATTCAAGTCCATCAAAAAGACACTCTGGACTTGTCCATACCTCTAGCTGCTTAAAGGCCCTGAATGACGGAGGACGCTTGAGACTTCAGCAAGTTCTAAGCAGAGAATTCAAGGTTAAGTCACCCCCTGACTTCCTCCACCCCCAGCCTAGCACGTGCTTGGGGGAATGCTTTCATTGGCCAATGGGCCTCAAACGTCACAAAAAATTTCACATGACAAACTAAAGGCAGACGTGACCAGTGCACTGACTCTCCCAGACCAGGACTAACGGAAGGTACAACGCTTTTGCAGCAGCCTCCCCCCCTAGGGATTGACGTGGAGGCCCCTTTCCAACCCATGGCGAGTTAGCTCAGGGACTGAACTTGACAATGAGACCAAGCAGGACAGCAAGCCCCCTATGTTTTCTCTCAGCGCAGTGACCAGAAAGCTGGCTATGGCCAGCTTTCTGTGCAAAATATTCTGGTGCATTTTCAGGTAGGTTTTCAAAAATTCGGCTAGATGTTGACGACAAATGCTGTCTTTTCAAGAAGGAGGTCACCTCGGGCCAAATCTGCCTCCTCCCAACCCAGTTTGGCCCCATTTCTCCCCTCCCGACAGCATTCAACGACATCATCTAGCCGGTTTTAAAAAACCGTAACATCGGACACCAGGGCCCACACACCTTAAACTGACTCAACTAAAGTAAATATCGCCAAAAACTCAGCTCTTACCCATGGTTCTCTTAAGGTGACTCTCTTCTTGGTTCCTGATTAGCAAAAAAAAAACATTCAAGTCCATCAAAAAAGACACTCTGGACTTGTCCATACACTCTAGCTGCTTAAAGGCCCTGAATGACGGAGGACGCTTGAGACTTCAGCAAGTTCTAAGCAGAGAATTCAAGGTTAAGTCACCCCCCCTGACTTCCTCCACCCCCCAGCCTAGCACGTGCTTGGGGGAATGCTTTCATTGGCCAATGGGCCTCAAACGTCACAAAATTTCACATGACAAACTAAAGGCAGACGTGACCAGTGCACTGACTCTCCCAGACCAGGACTAACGGAAGGTACAACGCTTTTGCAGCAGCCTCCCCCCCTAGGGATTGACGTGGAGGCCCCTTTCCAACCATGGCGAGTTAGCTCAGGGACTGAACTTGACAATGAGACCAAGCAGGACAGCAAGCCCCCTATGTTTTCTCTCAGCGCAGTGACCAGAAAGCTGGCTATGGCCAGCTTTCTGTGCAAATATTCTGGTGCATTTTCAGGTAGGTTTTCAAAAATTCGGCTAGATGTTGACGACAAATGCTGTCTTTTCAAGAAGGAGGTCACCTCGGCCCAAATCTGCCTCCTCCCAACCCAGTTTGGCCCCATTTCTACCCTCCCGACAGCATTCAACGACATCATCTAGCCGGATTTATGAAAACCGTAACATCGGACACCAGGGCCCACACACCTTAAACTGACTCAACTAAAGTAAATATCGCCAAGAAACTCAGCTCTTACCCATGGTTCTCTTAAGGTGACTCTCTTCTTGGTTCCTGATTAGCAAAAAAACATTCAAGTCCATCAAAAAGACACTCTGGACTTGTCCATACCTCTAGCTGCTTAAAGGCCCTGAATGACGGAGGACGCTTGAGACTTCAGCAAGTTCTAAGCAGAGAATTCAAGGTTAAGTCACCCCCTGACTTCCTCCACCCCCCAGCCTAGCACGTGCTTGGGGGGAATGCTTTCATTGGCCAATGGGCCTCAAACGTCACAAAATTTCACATGACAAACTAAAGGCAGACGTGACCAGTGCACTGACTCTCCCAGACCAGGACTAACGGAAGGTACAACGCTTTTGCAGCAGCCTCCCCCCTAGGGATTGACGTGGAGGCCCCTTTCCAACCATGGCGAGTTAGCTCAGGGACTGAACTTGACAATGAGACCAAGCAGGACAGCAAGCCCCCTATGTTTTCTCTCAGCGCAGTGACCAGAAAGCTGGCTATGGCCAGCTTTCTGTGCAAAATATTCTGGTGCATTTTCAGGTAGGTTTTCAAAAATTCGGCTAGATGTTGACGACAAATGCTGTCTTTTCAAGAAGGAGGTCACCTCGGGCCAAATCTGCCTCCTCCCAACCCAGTTTGGCCCCATTTCTCCCCTCCCGACAGCATTCAACGACATCATCTAGCCGGATTTATGAAAACCGTAACATCGGACACCAGGGCCCACACACCTTAAACTGACTCAACTAAAGTAAATATCGCCAAAAACTCAGCTCTTACCCATGGTTCTCTTAAGGTGACTCTCTTCTTGGTTCCTGATTAGCAAAAAAACATTCAAGTCCATCAAAAAGACACTCTGGACTTGTCCATACACTCTAGCTGCTTAAAGGCCCTGAATGACGGAGGACGCTTGAGACTTCAGCAAGTTCTAAGCAGAGAATTCAAGGTTAAGTCACCCCCCTGACTTCCTCCACCCCCCAGCCTAGCACGTGCTTGGGGGAATGCTTTCATTGGCCAATGGGCCTCAAACGTCACAAAAATTTCACATGACAAACTAAAGGCAGACGTGACCAGTGCACTGACTCTCCCAGACCAGGACTAACGGAAGGTACAACGCTTTTGCAGCAGCCTCCCCCTAGGGATTGACGTGGAGGCCCCTTTCCAACCATGGCGAGTTAGCTCAGGGACTGAACTTGACAATGAGACCAAGCAGGACAGCAAGCCCCCTATGTTTTCTCTCAGCGCAGTGACCAGAAAGCTGGCTATGGCCAGCTTTCTGTGCACTGAATATTCTGGTGCATTTTCAGGTAGGTTTTCAAAAATTCGGCTAGATGTTGACGACAAATGCTGTCTTTTCAAGAAGGAGGTCACCTCGGGCCAAATCTGCCTCCTCCCAACCCAGTTTGGCCCCATTTCTCCCCTCCCGACAGCATTCAACGACATCATCTAGCCGGATTTATGAAAACCGTAACATCGGACACCAGGGCCCACACACCTTAAACTGACTCAACTAAAGTAAATATCGCCAAAAACTCAGCTCTTACCCATGGTTCTCTTAAGGTGACTCTCTTCTTGGTTCCTGATTAGCAAAAAAAACATTCAAGTCCATCAAAAAGACACTCTGGACTTGTCCATACACTCTAGCTGCTTAAAGGCCCTGAATGACGGAGGACGCTTGAGACTTCAGCAAGTTCTAAGCAGAGAATTCAAGGTTAAGTCACCCCCTGACTTCCTCCACCCCCCAGCCTAGCACGTGCTTGGGGAATGCTTTCATTGGCCAATGGGCCTCAAACGTCACAAAATTTCACATGACAAACTAAAGGCAGACGTGACCAGTGCACTGACTCTCCCAGACCAGGACTAACGGAAGGTACAACGCTTTTGCAGCAGCCTCCCCCCCCTAGGGATTGACGTGGAGGCCCCTTTCCAACCATGGCGAGTTAGCTCAGGGACTGAACTTGACAATGAGACCAAGCAGGACAGCAAGCCCCCTATGTTTTCTCTCAGCGCAGTGACCAGAAAGCTGGCTATGGCCAGCTTTCTGTGCAAATATTCTGGTGCATTTTCAGGTAGGTTTTCAAAAATTCGGCTAGATGTTGACGACAAATGCTGTCTTTTCAAGAAGGAGGTCACCTCGGGCCAAATCTGCCTCCTCCCAACCCAGTTTGGCCCCATTTCTCCCCTCCCGACAGCATTCAACGACATCATCTAGCCGGATTTATGAAAACCGTAACATCGGACACCAGGGCCCACACACCTTAAACTGACTCAACTAAAGTAAATATCGCCAAAAACTCAGCTCTTACCCATGGTTCTCTTAAGGTGACTCTCTTCTTGGTTCCTGATTAGCAAAAAAAACATTCAAGTCCATCAAAAAGACACTCTGGACTTGTCCATACCTCTAGCTGCTTAAAGGCCCTGAATGACGGAGGACGCTTGAGACTTCAGCAAGTTCTAAGCAGAGAATTCAAGGTTAAGTCACCCCCCTGACTTCCTCCACCCCCAGCCTAGCACGTGCTTGGGGGAATGCTTTCATTGGCCAATGGGCCTCAAACGTCACAAAATTTCACATGACAAACTAAAGGCAGACGTGACCAGTGCACTGACTCTCCCAGACCAGGACTAACGGAAGGTACAACGCTTTTGCAGCAGCCTCCCCCCCCCTAGGGATTGACGTGGAGGCCCCTTTCCAACCATGGCGAGTTAGCTCAGGGACTGAACTTGACAATGAGACCAAGCAGGACAGCAAGCCCCCTATGTTTTCTCTCAGCGCAGTGACCAGAAAGCTGGCTATGGCCAGCTTTCTGTGCAAATATTCTGGTGCATTTTCAGGTAGGTTTTCAAAAATTCGGCTAGATGTTGACGACAAATGCTGTCTTTTCAAGAAGGAGGTCACCTCGGGCCAAATCTGCCTCCTCCCAACCCAGTTTGGCCCCATTTCTCCCCTCCCGACAGCATTCAACGACATCATCTAGCCGGATTTATGAAAACCGTAACATCGGACACCAGGAGCCCACACCTTAAACTGACTCAACTAAAGTAAATATCGCCAAAAACTCAGCTCTTACCCATGGTTCTCTTAAGGTGACTCTCTTCTTGGTTCCTGATTAGCAAAAGAAACATTCAAGTCCATCAAAAAGACACTCTGGACTTGTCCATACACTCTAGCTGCTTAAAGGCCCTGAATGACGGAGGACGCTTGAGACTTCAGCAAGTTCTAAGCAGAGAATTCAAGGTTAAGTCACCCCCCCCTGACTTCCTCCACCCCCCCAGCCTAGCACGTGCTTGGGGAATGCTTTCATTGGCCAATGGGCCTCAAACGTCACAAAATTTCACATGACAAACTAAAGGCAGACGTGACCAGTGCACTGACTCTCCCAGACCAGGACTAACGGAAGGTACAACGCTTTTGCAGCAGCCTCCCCCTAGGGATTGACGTGGAGGCCCCTTTCCAACCATGGCGAGTTAGCTCAGGGACTGAACTTGACAATGAGACCAAGCAGGACAGCAAGCCCCCTATGTTTTCTCTCAGCGCAGTGACCAGAAAGCTGGCTATGGCCAGCTTTCTGTGCAAAATATTCTGGTGCATTTTCAGGTAGGTTTTCAAAAATTCGGCTAGATGTTGACGACAAATGCTGTCTTTTCAAGAAGGAGGTCACCTCGGGCCAAATCTGCCTCCTCCCAACCCAGTTTGGCCCCATTTCTCCCCTCCCGACAGCATTCAACGACATCATCTAGCCGGATTTATGAAAACCGTAACATCGGACACCAGGAGCCCACACACCTTAAACTGACTCAACTAAAGTAAATATCGCCAAAAACTCAGCTCTTACCCATGGTTCTCTTAAGGTGACTCTCTTCTTGGTTCCTGATTAGCAAAAAAAACATTCAAGTCCATCAAAAAGACACTCTGGACTTGTCCATACCTCTAGCTGCTTAAAGGCCCTGAATGACGGAGGACGCTTGAGACTTCAGCAAGTTCTAAGCAGAGAATTCAAGGTTAAGTCACCCCCCTGACTTCCTCCACCCCCAGCCTAGCACGTGCTTGGGGAATGCTTTCATTGGCCAATGGGCCTCAAACGTCACAAAATTTCACATGACAAACTAAAGGCAGACGTGACCAGTGCACTGACTCTCCCAGACCAGGACTAACGGAAGGTACAACGCTTTTGCAGCAGCCTCCCCCCCCTAGGATTGACGTGGAGGCCCCTTTCAACCCATGGCGAGTTAGCTCAGGGACTGAACTTGACAATGAGACCAAGCAGGACAGCAAGCCCCCTATGTTTTCTCTCAGCGCAGTGACCAGAAAGCTGGCTATGGCCAGCTTTCTGTGCAAATATTCTGGTGCATTTTCAGGTAGGTTTTCAAAAATTCGGCTAGATGTTGACGACAAATGCTGTCTTTTCAAGAAGGAGGTCACCTCGGGCCAAATCTGCCTCCTCCCAACCCAGTTTGGCCCCATTTCTCCCCTCCCGACAGCATTCAACGACATCATCTAGCCGGATTTATGAAAACCGTAACATCGGACACCAGGAGCCCACACACCTTAAACTGACTCAACTAAAGTAAATATCGCCAAAAACTCAGCTCTTACCCATGGTTCTCTTAAGGTGACTCTCTTCTTGGTTCCTGATTAGCAAAAAAACATTCAAGTCCATCAAAAAGACACTCTGGACTTGTCCATACCTCTAGCTGCTTAAAGGCCCTGAATGACGGAGGACGCTTGAGACTTCAGCAAGTTCTAAGCAGAGAATTCAAGGTTAAGTCACCCCCACTGACTTCCTCCACCCCCCCAGCCTAGCACGTGCTTGAGGGGAATGCTTTCATTGGCCAATGGGCCTCAAACGTCACAAAAATTTCACATGACAAACTAAAGGCAGACGTGACCAGTGCACTGACTCTCCCAGACCAGGACTAACGGAAGGTACAACGCTTTTGCAGCAGCCTCCCCCCCCTAGGGATTGACGTGGAGGCCCCTTTCCAACCATGGCGAGTTAGCTCAGGGACTGAACTTGACAATGAGACCAAGCAGGACAGCAAGCCCCCTATGTTTTCTCTCAGCGCAGTGACCAGAAAGCTGGCTATGGCCAGCTTTCTGTGCAATATTCTGGTGCATTTTCAGGTAGGTTTTCAAAAATTCGGCTAGATGTTGACGACAAATGCTGTCTTTTCAAGAAGGAGGTCACCTCGGGCCAAATCTGCCTCCTCCCAACCCAGTTTGGCCCCATTTCTCCCCTCCCGACAGCATTCAACGACATCATCTAGCCGGATTTATGAAAACCGTAACATCGGACACCAGGAGCCCACACACCTTAAACTGACTCAACTAAAGTAAATATCGCCAAAAACTCAGCTCTTACCCATGGTTCTCTTAAGGTGACTCTCTTCTTGGTTCCTGATTAGCAAAAAAAAACATTCAAGTCCATCAAAAAGACACTCTGGACTTGTCCATACACTCTAGCTGCTTAAAGGCCCTGAATGACGGAGGACGCTTGAGACTTCAGCAAGTTCTAAGCAGAGAATTCAAGGTTAAGTCACCCCCCTGACTTCCTCCACCCCCCCAGCCTAGCACGTGCTTGGGGGAATGCTTTCATTGGCCAATGGGCCTCAAACGTCACAAAATTTCACATGACAAACTAAAGGCAGACGTGACCAGTGCACTGACTCTCCCAGACCAGGACTAACGGAAGGTACAACGCTTTTGCAGCAGCCTCCCCCCCTAGGGATTGACGTGGAGGCCCTTTCCAACCATGGCGAGTTAGCTCAGGGACTGAACTTGACAATGAGACCAAGCAGGACAGCAAGCCCCCTATGTTTTCTCTCAGCGCAGTGACCAGAAAGCTGGCTATGGCCAGCTTTCTGTGCAAAATATTCTGGTGCATTTTCAGGTAGGTTTTCAAAAATTCGGCTAGATGTTGACGACAAATGCTGTCTTTTCAAGAAGGAGGTCACCTCGGGCCAAATCTGCCTCCTCCCAACCCAGTTTGGCCCCATTTCTCCCCTCCCGACAGCATTCAACGACATCATCTAGCCGGATTTATGAAAACCGTAACATCGGACACCAGGGCCCACACACCTTAAACTGACTCAACTAAAGTAAATATCGCCAAAAACTCAGCTCTTACCCATGGTTCTCTTAAGGTGACTCTCTTCTTGGTTCCTGATTAGCAAAAAAAACATTCAAGTCCATCAAAAACACTCTGGACTTGTCCATACCTCTAGCTGCTTAAAGGCCCTGAATGACGGAGGACGCTTGAGACTTCAGCAAGTTCTAAGCAGAGAATTCAAGGTTAAGTCACCCCCTGACTTCCTCCACCCCCCCAGCCTAGCACGTGCTTGGGGAATGCTTTCATTGGCCAATGGGCCTCAAACGTCACAAAATTTCACATGACAAACTAAAGGCAGACGTGACCAGTGCACTGACTCTCCCAGACCAGGACTAACGGAAGGTACAACGCTTTTGCAGCAGCCTCCCCCCCTAGGGATTGACGTGGAGGCCCCTTTCCAACCATGGCGAGTTAGCTCAGGGACTGAACTTGACAATGAGACCAAGCAGGACAGCAAGCCCCCTATGTTTTCTCTCAGCGCAGTGACCAGAAAGCTGGCTATGGCCAGCTTTCTGTGCAAATATTCTGGTGCATTTTCAGGTAGGTTTTCAAAAATTCGGCTAGATGTTGACGACAAATGCTGTCTTTTCAAGAAGGAGGTCACCTCGGGCCAAATCTGCCTCCTCCCAACCCAGTTTGGCCCCATTTCTCCCCTCCCCGACAGCATTCAACGACATCATCTAGCCGGATTTATGAAAACCGTAACATCGGACACCAGGGCCCCACACACCTTAAACTGACTCAACTAAAGTAAATATCGCCAAAAACTCAGCTCTTACCCATGGTTCTCTTAAGGTGACTCTCTTCTTGGTTCCTGATTAGCAAAAAAACATTCAAGTCCATCAAAAGACACTCTGGACTTGTCCATACCTCTAGCTGCTTAAAGGCCCTGAATGACGGAGGACGCTTGAGACTTCAGCAAGTTCTAAGCAGAGAATTCAAGGTTAAGTCACCCCCTGACTTCCTCCACCCCCCAGCCTAGCACGTGCTTGGGGGAATGCTTTCATTGGCCAATGGGCCTCAAACGTCACAAAAATTTCACATGACAAACTAAAGGCAGACGTGACCAGTGCACTGACTCTCCCAGACCAGGACTAACGGAAGGTACAACGCTTTTGCAGCAGCCTCCCCCCTAGGGATTGACGTGGAGGCCCTTTCCAACCATGGCGAGTTAGCTCAGGGACTGAACTTGACAATGAGACCAAGCAGGACAGCAAGCCCCCTATGTTTTCTCTCAGCGCAGTGACCAGAAAGCTGGCTATGGCCAGCTTTCTGTGCAAAATATTCTGGTGCATTTTCAGGTAGGTTTTCAAAAATTCGGCTAGATGTTGACGACAAATGCTGTCTTTTCAAGAAGGAGGTCACCTCGGGCCAAATCTGCCTCCTCCCAACCCAGTTTGGCCCCATTTCTCCCCCCCCGACAGCATTCAACGACATCATCTAGCCGGATTTATGAAAACCGTAACATCGGACACCAGGAGCCCACACACCTTAAACTGACTCAACTAAAGTAAATATCGCCAAGAAACTCAGCTCTTACCCATGGTTCTCTTAAGGTGACTCTCTTCTTGGTTCCTGATTAGCAAAAAAACATTCAAGTCCATCAAAAGACACTCTGGACTTGTCCATACCTCTAGCTGCTTAAAGGCCCTGAATGACGGAGGACGCTTGAGACTTCAGCAAGTTCTAAGCAGAGAATTCAAGGTTAAGTCACCCCCTGACTTCCTCCACCCCCCAGCCTAGCACGTGCTTGGGGAATGCTTTCATTGGCCAATGGGCCTCAAACGTCACAAAATTTCACATGACAAACTAAAGGCAGACGTGACCAGTGCACTGACTCTCCCAGACCAGGACTAACGGAAGGTACAACGCTTTTGCAGCAGCCTCCCCCTAGGGATTGACGTGGAGGCCCTTTCCAACCATGGCGAGTTAGCTCAGGGACTGAACTTGACAATGAGACCAAGCAGGACAGCAAGCCCCCTATGTTTTCTCTCAGCGCAGTGACCAGAAAGCTGGCTATGGCCAGCTTTCTGTGCAAATATTCTGGTGCATTTTCAGGTAGGTTTTCAAAAATTCGGCTAGATGTTGACGACAAATGCTGTCTTTTCAAGAAGGAGGTCACCTCGGGCCAAATCTGCCTCCTCCCAACCCAGTTTGGCCCCATTTCTCCCCTCCCGACAGCATTCAACGACATCATCTAGCCGGATTTATGAAAACCGTAACATCGGACACCAGGAGCCCACACACCTTAAACTGACTCAACTAAAGTAAATATCGCCAAGAAACTCAGCTCTTACCCATGGTTCTCTTAAGGTGACTCTCTTCTTGGTTCCTGATTAGCAAAAAAAAGAAACATTCAAGTCCATCAAAAAGACACTCTGGACTTGTCCATACCTCTAGCTGCTTAAAGGCCCTGAATGACGGAGGACGCTTGAGACTTCAGCAAGTTCTAAGCAGAGAATTCAAGGTTAAGTCACCCCCCTGACTTCCTCCACCCCCAGCCTAGCACGTGCTTGGGGGAATGCTTTCATTGGCCAATGGGCCTCAAACGTCTAAAAATTTCACATGACAAACTAAAGGCAGACGTGACCAGTGCACTGACTCTCCCAGACCAGGACTAACGGAAGGTACAACGCTTTTGCAGCAGCCTCCCCTAGGGATTGACGTGGAGGCCTTTCCAACCCATGGCGAGTTAGCTCAGGGACTGAACTTGACAATGAGACCAAGCAGGACAGCAAGCCCCCTATGTTTTCTCTCAGCGCAGTGACCAGAAAGCTGGCTATGGCCAGCTTTCTGTGCAAATATTCTGGTGCATTTTCAGGTAGGTTTTCAAAAATTCGGCTAGATGTTGACGACAAATGCTGTCTTTTCAAGAAGGAGGTCACCTCAGGCCAAATCTGCCTCCTCCCAACCCAGTTTGGCCCCATTTCTCCCCCCCCGACAGCATTCAACGACATCATCTAGCCGGATTCTCATGAAAACCGTAACATCGGACACACCAGGGCCCACACCTTAAACTGACTCAACTAAAGTAAATATCGCCAAAACTCAGCTCTTACCCATGGTTCTCTTAAGGTGACTCTCTTCTTGGTTCCTGATTAGCAAAAACATTCAAGTCCATCAAAAGACACTCTGGACTTGTCCATACACTCTAGCTGCAGAGAATTCAAGGTTAAGTCACCCCCTGACTTCCTCCACCCCCAGCCTAGCACGTGCTTGGGGAATGCTTTCGTGCCAATGGGCCTCAAACGTCACAACGTTGAGCTGGAGGTGGGCGGGGGTGACGTGATTCTCTTAGCAGGAGGCACGCTGAGGGAATCAAAATAATTCAGGCGGCAGCTGGGCTCTTGGAATGGCACGATCGGACGAAATGTTTGCGTCGAGACCCGGAGTGCCTGAAACCATGGGCAAGCGAGAACTGCCAGCGTCGGCCTGGTTCGAATCAGTTGGGTATATTAATCCTGATGTCCGATACGGTTTTCATCGTCGGCTGGATGATGGTTGAGATAACGTGGGAGGGCGGTTGGGCCGGTCGCTGGCGGAAGAGACGGCGTCGTCGACATCTGGCCGGGGCCGCTGCGAAATGCCGGGGCTGTTCGCGCGGAAGCTGTTGCGTCGCTGCGTGAGGGCGGGAGACTGCTGGCTCTGCTGGTGCGTTGTCAGTTCGTCCTGAACTAACCGTGAATTGAGTCCGTCGGCTCTGAGGCTACTGGCGACGGGTGTCTGGTCTGGAGAATCGTGCGCTGATGCGACTCTGCTGGTCGTGGTGCTGAACCCGATGACGTGGCGTCCCGAAGCGTGGGCTGGGGGTGGAGGAGGGGGCAACGGCAGCGATTCTGGCAAGCTGCTGGGGGTCTCGGCGTCCTCATTCGAGACGCTGGCAGCTGGGTGTGTGAACTGGAGATCCAGGTGCTGATGGACTTGATGTTTCTTTGTAATCGAGGTTCCAGAGAGTCACCTGGGGCTCGTGAACAGGCGGGACTGTGACGACTAGGACCAGTCGTTGGAGTGTCGATATATTTTGGACTCATGGAGTCCGTGGATGATGGTTGGATGCTGTGGGAAGAGTGAGGGAAGACGGCGGTGTTTCTCGGCTGTTGGAAGGACGGCGTTTGTCGTCTGGCCGTTTCAAATGCATATGATGTTTCGCGCAGGCGGTACGCTTTCAGTCTGCGCTGAAGGCGGCGGTCTGCTGGTCGCCTCGTTGTCCGGATGGGTCCGCTCGCCGTGGTGGAAGGACCTCCGCGTCATTGGAGGCCAACAAACGCCCAGCCGCCTCCGTTGATCCTGATGCCAGGAGGTGCGCTGGTCACGTCTGCTGATTTCGTCGTGTGATTCTTTGATTCGTTGACCCGATATTCCTCAGCTGCGATGAGGGCTGATGGTCTCTTGGGGCTGCTGATCGCGTCTCGAGATCGGGGCTGGCGACTTGGAAGTGTGTGGACAATCCCGGAGTGTCTTTGTCAGACTGATTGTTCTTTGTAATCGAGGAGACGAGAGTCAACAGAAAACCGTGGTGAAACTGATTTCTGGCGATGTTACTGGTGGAACCGTCAATGAGGCTCTGATCGATGTTGCGGATTTCGCAAATCCGGCTGAATCGTTGAACTCGTCGCGGGCGGGAAGGAAGGCGGGCCGGTGACGCGCTAACGGAAGGGCTGGCGTTGTCGTCGACATCTGGCCGGGTGAACGCAATGCAGAAGGCTGTTCGCGACTGACCGTGGCCAGCTTTCTGGCTCGCTGCGCTGATGGGGCTTGCTGACCTGCTGATGCTCGTTGTCGAGTTCGGTCTGGTAACTCTTTCGTGAGCCCGACTGGATGATCCTGATGCCAGGAGGAAGTCATGCGCTGTGCGTCGTGTGAGTGCTGGCGGGCGTTTGAAGCCCGGCAATGGCATTCCTCAGCGTGCTGGGGAAATGGAGAAAGTCGAAACAACAGCAATTCTGGCAGGGGCTTGCAGTCTCCGTCGTTCGGGCTTCAAATGGTTCGTCGAGTGTGGACTTGGAACCGGAGAGGTCTGTAAAAACCGTGAGATGAAACTGGGGTTTGGCGATCATTGCGGATGGTCATTCTGATCGATCGATGGACACTCGTAAATCCGGCCAGATGATGTCGTTGAATGCTGTCGGGAAGAGGCCAAACTGGAGGTGGGAGGGCGTTTGTCGCTGGCGGGCAACGTTGTCGTCGGCAATATCAGCCGGTGCGAGCCGAAAATGCACCGAAGCTCGCGCGAAGCTGGCCGTGGCGTTTCCTGATGCTGCGCTGGCCCTGCTGGTCTCGTGTCGAACTCTGAGCAACTTTCGCCGTGAACGGAAAGGGGCACTCCACGTCGACTCGAGCTGCTGCTGGCAGGGTGGAGGAATCGTGCGCTGATGCGTCTTACTGCTGGTTGTCGTGTGAAGGCTGTGGGGCCCGACCAACGGCATTCCCTCAGCTGCGATCTTAAAGGACAACGATTCTGGCAGAACTGCTGAAGTCTCAATCTCAGGCGCTGGCACAGCTGGGTGCTGCCAGACGGTCGGGTGTTAACGGTGGACAGATGTTTCTTTTGTAATCGGGGCCAGAAGGTGAAGAACCGTGAATGCGGGGACCCCTGGCGGCGATATTGCAATTGATCGGTTGGAGCCGTGAGCCTGATATTACGGACGCCGTAAGTCGTGGATGATGTCGTTGGTGAAGGGGAAAATGAGGCGAAGCTGGGTTGAGGAGGAGGCGGTGGCGGTGACCGCTAACTGGAAAGACGGCATTGTCGTCGGCATCAGCCGGTACGAGCCAGCTGTTCGCGCAGCTGGCCGCCAGCCCAGCAATGAAGCTTTGCTGTCCTGCTGATCTCGTGTCGAAGTTCGGTCTGACTAACGTAATTGAAAGAACCTCACGTCATCTGAGGGGGCTGCAGCAGCACTACTCCGGGTGTCTGAATGAAATCGATGCACTGATCTGTGTCATGTATTCTCTGGCCAGACGTTGACCGTTGATGATGACGTTCGAGCGCGGTAGGCCAGGGGAGGTCGGGGGTGAACAACAGCGGATTCTGCCAGCAGAACTGCTGAGGGAATCGCGGGTCAGGGGCCTTGGCTGACTGGAGGTGTGGACAGGTCAGGTGGCACGGTCGGACGGATGTTTCTTTGTAATCCGAGAACCCGGAGAGGTCTTGCTGGGGCTCCGTGAACAGGCTGTTGCTGGATTGAGGTCGGTTCAGGTCAGTGGTCTGTTGGGCGCCTGGGCGTCCGGCTGGATGGTTGGGCGAGAGGCGGGGCGACTGGGTGAGAGGCGGGTGACGGGCTGGAAGGACGCATTTGTCGACATCTGGTGCACGGTACGCAATGCAGGGGCTTGTCCTGAACGGTCGTGTCGGGGTTGATCCTGACCTTTCATGTGGAAGGAGACCTCCACGTCAGGAAAGTAGCGTTGGCCACGGTCAGTCTGGGAGTCGATCGTGTGGTGCTGTTGAGGGCACCCGTTGACCAATGACGTTCCCCAGGCCGTGTGGCTGGTCGGGGGTGACAACGATTCTCGCTGGGCTAACGGTCTCGAGCGTCTCCCGTCAGGCGCTGGCGGCAGGTGGTTTGAGATCGGGTGTGATCGGACGGGAGGAACCCGGGGTCTGGGCCAGGCTGGGATGCTGACGTGTTGCGGATGAGGTCGATTTGGTGGTCCTGATCGACTGTTGGGGCACTCGCAAATCGGCAGATGATTGAACTCTTTGTCGGAGGAAATGAGGCCAGGCTGGTGGGCGGTGTTTCGGCTGGCGGAAAGGGCACGGCGTTGTCGACGACATCTGGCCGGGCACGGTACCTGGCGCAGAGTGTTCGCACGGAAGCTGACCGCGGCCAGCTCGCTGCGCTGAGGAAAGAAAAACATGGAAACGCTCTCCTGCTGATTGATCGAAGTTCGATCCTAGTCATCGTGGTGAAGACCTCCGCGTCGTCCCAGGGGGCTGTCCGTTGGTCTGATGCGGGAGGTCGCGGTGCGTCATGCTGTGGGCGTTTGGTGATGACGGCATTCGCAAGCTGTTGGGCTGAGTGGAGGGGTCGGGAGACGGATTCTCTGGCAGGCTGCTGAGGAATAATCTCACTCGGGGCAACTGGCTGGCTGGAGGTGTGTGGACAGGATCGGGTGCTGGACAGTGGCTCTTTGTAATCGGGGAGACCAGAGAAGGTGGGGAGCCGTGAATGGAAGCTGATTTTAACGGCGGTTGGGTGTTGAGCTCTGGTCGTGCCTGGAACTTTCAGGGGATCGGCAGATGATGGTTGGGCCTCTGCTGTCGGGGAGGGAAATCGGGGCCAAACTGGTTGAAGGCAGTGTCGCTGGAAGGGCGGCATTGTCGTCGGCCTCAGCCAATTTTGAAACCTGAAAATACGCAGGCGAAGCTGACCATGGCCAACAGTCACTGCGAACATGAGGCAACGTCTGTGGTCTCGTTGTCAGTTCGGTCTGGGCAACTGCGTGAACCTCAGGGGCTCGGCTCCCCAGGAGACTGCGTTCCGTTGGTCTGATGCGGGGCTCTGCGCTGATCGCTGGTTGTCGTGTTAACGTTGCCGTGTGTCGGCATTCTGACTGGAGACGGAGAAGTCCGGGAAAGCAATTCTCTGCTTGGGCTGGCGCAGTCAGCGATCTCCGTCATTCAAAACGCACCAGCGCTGGCTGTGGTTCGTCAGGTGCGCGATGGACGCCGGATGTAATCGGAACCGAAAATCGCATGAAGGGAACCGTGGAGCGGAAGCTGTTCTGGCGACTCGACTGCCCAGTTGAGTCGGTTGTGGTATCCGATATTACGGTTTTCATAAATCGGCTGAATTGATGTCGTTGTTCTTTTATTCCGGAAGAGAAAATGAAGACGAAGCGCGGAATTGGGCAGACTGGCCCGGTGTTTCTCCTTCTTGGAAAGGGTTTATCAGCCGGGCACAGGCTGCAGTGCACCAAATCGCTAACAGGCTGGGCGTGACCAGCTGGTCACTGCCGCTGAGGAAAAGGCTGGGGAGACGCGGTCAGTGTCAGTGATCTGTTGCTCGCCATGGGTGGAAAGGACACTCCGTCAATCTGGGGGCTGCTGCAAAACCTGGATGGTCTGGAATATGAGGAGGGTCGGTCGCGGGGTCTGCCTGGTTGTCGTGATTCTTTGTTGAACCCATTGACGGCTTCCCCTGGCTGCGATGGCTGGGCTGGAAGTGGTCGGGGAAACAGCAACAATTCTGTAGAGGCGCTGGCGATCAGCGATCTCAGACGCTGCTTTGTTAAATGTGGTTTAATCGAGTGTCTTTCGAGGACGAGCGTGTTTCTTGAAATCGGGAACCAGAAAGAACGCAACAGAAGGACTTCTGCGTGAGCCAAACTGGGGACTGCTGGCGATGTTGCGGATTGAGTCGATTTAAGATTATGTAAATGCAGTGTCACGACACGGTTTCATAGATCCGGCTGGATGTCGGTTGGATGCGAGAGGAGAAGGACGGGAGGAACAGGCTGATCGCTGGCGGAAGGAACGGCGTTGTCATCGACATCTGGCCGGCTGAACCTGAGCGGGTGCGCGGAAGCTGGCCGCGGCCGACTTTCGATGCGCTGAGCAGAGACTGCTGATGCTGGTCTCGTTGATCGAGTTCGATCCTGGTAACTCGCCGTGGAGACGCACGATCGTGGGGAAGACTGCTGCAAAAACGTGGCCTGCGTTGATTAAGAGTCGGTGCGCGGTCGTCTGCGCTGGACTGACCGTGAAGATAACGTGACGTTTGAACTGATGACCAGTAGCGTTCCTCAGCACGACCATAAATAGTGGAGCTCCGGAAGTGACAGTGCTCTGTGAAACTGCTGAAGTCAGCGTCTCAGCGGGAACGCTGGCAGAGGTATGTGAACGGTCAGGTGTCCTGATGGACAGTATTTCTTTGTAATCGAGACGAAATGCCGCAAGGCAATGGTGAAACTTCGAGGACTGCTGGCGACATTACTGGTTGAGAATCGGTTAAATATTGACTCCTGATCGATATTACGGTTTTCTCATCCGGCTGAATGCCGTTTGAGAATGTCGGGAGAATGGGGCCAGAGCTGGGTTTGGGAGGCAGATTTCGGCCCGGGTGACCTCCTTCTTGGAAAGACAGCGTTTGTCGTCGGCATCTGGCCGAATTTTTTGAAAACCTGCCTGAAAATGCACCGGAATATTCGCACGAAAGCTGGCCATAGCCAGCTTTCTGGTCACTACGCGAGAGAAGCATGGGGGGCTTGCTGTCATAGCGATGCTCATTGTCGGTTCGGTCCTGAGCTAACCGCCATGTGAAGAACCTCCACGTCATCGAAGAACTGCTACAACGTTGTACCGATAGTCTGATTGAGAGAATCGATACACGGTCACGTCTGCGCGGTTGATAAGTGTGACGTTTGACGATGACTTCCTCGAGCGGGAAATTGAACTTTTCAGTTCTGCTTGGCTAACGGGGGCGTCTCAGGCAGCTGGCTTCACGGTGTGGACGGAGATCGTGAAATCGGACAATCGCTGTCGGGAACCAGAGGTCGCCTGAAAGGCCGTGGTGGGCTGGGGACCCTGTGGCGTTGTTGCTGGTTGAGGTAGTTTGGGTGATGAACTCTGATGATCCGCAAAGTCGGCAGACGGTATGGTTGAACGTCAGGAGAGATGGTAAGGCTGGAGTTGAGGAGGAAGATTGGCCGGTCGCTTCCGGAAGGGTTGGCATTTAATAAATCAGCCCGCGAGCCGCGAAATGCTGGCGTATTCGCGCAGGCTTCGCCAGCCGACTTTCTGTGCGCGGAAAAACTCTGCTTAGAACTTGCTGAAGTCTCAAGCGTCCTCCGTCATTCAGGGCCTTTAAGCAGCTAGAGTGTATGGACAAGTCCAGAGTGTCTTTTGATGGACTTGAATGCCGATGTTACGGTTTTCATAAATCCGGCTAGATGATGTCGTTGAATGCTGTCGGGAGGGAGAAATGGGGCCAAACTGGGTTGGGAGGAGGCAGATTTGGCCCGGGGTGACCTCCTTCTTGGAAAAAGACAGCATTTGTCGTCAACATCTAGCCGAATTTTTGAAAACCTACCTGAAAATGCACCAGAATATTCGCACAGAAAGCTGGCCATAGCCAGCTTTCTGGTCACTACGCTGAGAGAAAACATAGGGGCTTGCTGTCCTGCTTGGTCTCATTGTCAAGTTCAGTCCCTGAGCTAACTCGCCATGGGTTGGAAAGGGGCCTCCACGTCAATCCCTAGGGGAGGCTGCTGCAAAAGCGTTGTACCTTCCGTTAGTCCTGGTCTGGGAGGTCAGTGCACTGGTCACGTCTGCCTTTAGTTTGTCATGTGAAATTCTTGTGACGTTTGAGGCCCATTGGCCAATGAAAGCATTCCCCTCAAGCACGTGCTAGGCTGGGGGTGGAGGAAGTCAGGGGGTGACTTAACCTTGAATTCTCTGCTTAGAACTTGCTGAAGTCTCAAGCGTCCTCCGTCATTCAGGGCCTTTAAGCAGCTAGAGTGTATGGACAAGTCCAGAGTGTCTTTTTGATGGACTTGAATGTTTCTTTTGCTAATCAGGAACCAAGAAGAGTCACCTTAAAGAGAACCATGGGTAAGAGCTGAGTTTCTTGGCGATATTTACTTTAGTTGAGTCAGTTTAAGGTGTGTGGGCTCCTGGTGTCCGATGTTACGGTTTTCATAAATCCGGCTAGATGATGTCGTTGAATGCTGTCGGGAGGGAAAATGGGGCCAAACTGGGTTGGGAGGAGGCAGATTTGGCCCGGGGTGACCTCCTTCTTGGAAAAAGACAGCATTTGTCGTCAACATCTAGCCGAATTTTTGAAAACCTACCTGAAAATGCACCAGAATATTCGCACAGAAAGCTGGCCATAGCCAGCTTTCTGGTCACTACGCTGAGAGAAAACATAGGGGCTTGCTGTCCTGCTTGGTCTCATTGTCAAGTTCAGTCCCTGAGCTAACTCGCCATGGGTTGGAAAGGGGCCTCCACGTCAATCCCTAGGGGAGGCTGCTGCAAAAGCGTTGTACCTTCCGTTAGTCCTGGTCTGGGAGGTCAGTGCACTGGTCACGTCTGCCTTTAGTTTGTCATGTGAAATTCTTGTGACGTTTGAGGCCCATTGGCCAATGAAAGCATTCCCCTCAAGCACGTGCTAGGCTGGGGGTGGAGGAAGTCAGGGGGTGACTTAACCTTGAATTCTCTGCTTAGAACTTGCTGAAGTCTCAAGCGTCCTCCGTCATTCAGGGCCTTTAAGCAGCTAGAGTGTATGGACAAGTCCAGAGTGTCTTTTGATGGACTTGAATGTTTCTTTTGCTAATCAGGAACCAAGAAGAGTCACCTTAAAGAGAACCATGGGTAGAGCTGAGTTTCTTGGCGATATTTACTTTAGTTGAGTCAGTTTAAGGTGTGTGGGCTCCTGGTGTCCGATGTTACGGTTTTCATAAATCCGGCTAGATGATGTCGTTGAATGCTGTCGGGAGGGAGAAATGGGGCCAAACTGGGTTGGGAGGAGGCAGATTTGGCCCGGGTGACCTCCTTCTTGGAAAAGACAGCATTTGTCGTCAACATCTAGCCGAATTTTGAAAACCTACCTGAAAATGCACCAGAATATTCGCACAGAAAGCTGGCCATAGCCAGCTTTCTGGTCACTACGCTGAGAGAAAACATAGGGGCTTGCTGTCCTGCTTGGTCTCATTGTCAAGTTCAGTCCCTGAGCTAACTCGCCATGGGTTGGAAAGGGGCCTCCACGTCAATCCCTAGGGGAGGCTGCTGCAAAAGCGTTGTACCTTCCGTTAGTCCTGGTCTGGGAGGTCAGTGCACTGGTCACGTCTGCCTTTAGTTTGTCATGTGAAATTCTTGTGACGTTTGAGGCCCATTGGCCAATGAAAGCATTCCCCTCAAGCACGTGCTAGGCTGGGGGGGGAGGAGGAAGTCAGGGGGTGACTTAACCTTGAATTCTCTGCTTAGAACTTGCTGAAGTCTCAAGCGTCCTCCGTCATTCAGGGCCTTTAAGCAGCTAGAGTGTATGGACAAGTCCAGAGTGTCTTTTTGATGGACTTGAATGTTTCTTTTGCTAATCAGGAACCAAGAAGAGTCACCTTAAAGAGAACCATGGGTAAGAGCTGAGTTTCTTGGCGATATTTACTTTAGTTGAGTCAGTTTAAGGTGTGTGGGCTCCTGGTGTCCGATGTTACAGTTTTCATAAATCCGGCTAGATGATGTCGTTGAATGCTGTCGGGAGGGGGAGAAATGGGGCCAAACTGGGTTGGGAGGAGGCAGATTTGGCCCGGGTGACCTCCTTCTTGGAAAAAGACAGCATTTGTCGTCAACATCTAGCCGAATTTTTGAAAACCTACCTGAAAATGCACCAGAATATTCGCACAGAAAGCTGGCCATAGCCAGCTTTCTGGTCACTACGCTGAGAGAAAACATAGGGGCTTGCTGTCCTGCTTGGTCTCATTGTCAAGTTCAGTCCCTGAGCTAACTCGCCATGGGTTGGAAAGGGGCCTCCACGTCAATCCCTAGGGGAGGCTGCTGCAAAAGCGTTGTACCTTCCGTTAGTCCTGGTCTGGGAGGTCAGTGCACTGGTCACGTCTGCCTTTAGTTTGTCATGTGAAATTCTTGTGACGTTTGAGGCCCATTGGCCAATGAAAGCATTCCCCTCAAGCACGTGCTAGGCTGGGGGTGGAGGAAGTCAGGGGGTGACTTAACCTTGAATTCTCTGCTTAGAACTTGCTGAAGTCTCAAGCGTCCTCCGTCATTCAGGGCCTTTAAGCAGCTAGAGTGTATGGACAAGTCCAGAGTGTCTTTTGATGGACTTGAATGTTTCTTTTGCTAATCAGGAACCAAGAAGAGTCACCTTAAAGAGAACCATGGGTAAGAGCTGAGTTTCTTGGCGATATTTACTTTAGTTGAGTCAGTTTAAGGTGTGTGGGCTCCTGGTGTCCGATGTTACGGTTTTCATAAATCCGGCTAGATGATGTCGTTGAATGCTGTCGGGAGGGAGAAATGGGGCCAAACTGGGTTGGGAGGAGGCAGATTTGGCCCGGGTGACCTCCTTCTTGGAAAAGACAGCATTTGTCGTCAACATCTAGCCGAATTTTTGAAAACCTACCTGAAAATGCACCAGAATATTCGCACAGAAAGCTGGCCATAGCCAGCTTTCTGGTCACTACGCTGAGAGAAAACATAGGGGCTTGCTGTCCTGCTTGGTCTCATTGTCAAGTTCAGTCCCTGAGCTAACTCGCCATGGGTTGGAAAGGGGCCTCCACGTCAATCCCAGGGGGAGGCTGCTGCAAAAGCGTTGTACCTTCCGTTAGTCCTGGTCTGGGAGGTCAGTGCACTGGTCACGTCTGCCTTTAGTTTGTCATGTGAAATTCTTGTGACGTTTGAGGCCCATTGGCCAATGAAAGCATTCCCCTCAAGCACGTGCTAGGCTGGGGGGTGGAGGAAGTCAGGGGGTGACTTAACCTTGAATTCTCTGCTTAGAACTTGCTGAAGTCTCAAGCGTCCTCCGTCATTCAGGGCCTTTAAGCAGCTAGAGTGTATGGACAAGTCCAGAGTGTCTTTTGATGGACTTGAATGTTTCTTTTGCTAATCAGGAACCAAGAAGAGTCACCTTAAAGAACCATGGGTAAGAGCTGAGTTTCTTGGCGATATTTACTTTAGTTGAGTCAGTTTAAGGTGTGTGGGCTCCTGGTGTCCGATGTTACGGTTTTCATAAATCCGGCTAGATGATGTCGTTGAATGCTGTCTGTCAGGGGGAGAAATGGGGCCAAACTGGGTTGGGAGGAGGCAGATTTGGCCCGGGTGACCTCCTTCTTGGAAAAAGACAGCATTTGTCGTCAACATCTAGCCGAATTTTTGAAAACCTACCTGAAAATGCACCAGAATATTCGCACAGAAAGCTGGCCATAGCCAGCTTTCTGGTCACTACGCTGAGAGAAAACATAGGGGGCTTGCTGTCCTGCTTGGTCTCATTGTCAAGTTCAGTCCCTGAGCTAACTCGCCATGGGTTGGAAAGGGGCCTCCACGTCAATCCCTAGGGGGGGCTGCTGCAAAAGCGTTGTACCTTCCGTTAGTCCTGGTCTGGGAGAGTCAGTGCACTGGTCACGTCTGCCTTTAGTTTGTCATGTGAAATTCTTGTGACGTTTGAGGCCCATTGGCCAATGAAAGCATTCCCCTCAAGCACGTGCTAGGCTGGGGGGTGGAGGAAGTCAGGGGGTGACTTAACCTTGAATTCTCTGCTTAGAACTTGCTGAAGTCTCAAGCGTCCTCCGTCATTCAGGGCCTTTAAGCAGCTAGAGTGTATGGACAAGTCCAGAGTGTCTTTTGATGGACTTGAATGTTTCTTTTGCTAATCAGGAACCAAGAAGAGTCACCTTAAAGAGAACCATGGGTAAGAGCTGAGTTTCTTGGCGATATTTACTTTAGTTGAGTCAGTTTAAGGTGTGTGGGCTCCTGGTGTCCGATGTTACGGTTTTCATAAATCCGGCTAGATGATGTCGTTGAATGCTGTCGGGAGGGAGAAATGGGGCCAAACTGGGTTGGGAGGAGGCAGATTTGGCCCGGGGTGACCTCCTTCTTGGAAAAAGACAGCATTTGTCGTCAACATCTAGCCGAATTTTTGAAAACCTACCTGAAAATGCACCAGAATATTCGCACAGAAAGCTGGCCATAGCCAGCTTTCTGGTCACTACGCTGAGAAAAACATAGGGGCTTGCTGTCCTGCTTGGTCTCATTGTCAAGTTCAGTCCCTGAGCTAACTCGCCATGGGTTGGAAAGGGGCCTCCACGTCAATCCCTAGGGGAGGCTGCTGCAAAAGCGTTGTACCTTCCGTTAGTCCTGGTCTGGGAGAGTCAGTGCACTGGTCACGTCTGCCTTTAGTTTGTCATGTGAAATTCTTGTGACGTTTGAGGCCCATTGGCCAATGAAAGCATTCCCCTCAAGCACGTGCTAGGCTGGGGGTGGAGGAAGTCAGGGGGGTGACTTAACCTTGAATTCTCTGCTTAGAACTTGCTGAAGTCTCAAGCGTCCTCCGTCATTCAGGGCCTTTAAGCAGCTAGAGTGTATGGACAAGTCCAGAGTGTCTTTTTGATGGACTTGAATGTTTCTTTTGCTAATCAGGAACCAAGAAGAGTCACCTTAAAGAGAACCATGGGTAAGAGCTGAGTTTCTTGGCGATATTTACTTTAGTTGAGTCAGTTTAAGGTGTGTGGGCTCCTGGTGTCCGATGTTACGGTTTTCATAAATCCGGCTAGATGATGTCGTTGAATGCTGTCGGGAGGGAGAAATGGGGCCAAACTGGGTTGGGAGGAGGCAGATTTGGCCCGGGTGACCTCCTTCTTGGAAAAAGACAGCATTTGTCGTCAACATCTAGCCGAATTTTTGAAAACCTACCTGAAAAAAATGCACCAGAATATTCGCACAGAAAGCTGGCCATAGCCAGCTTTCTGGTCACTACGCTGAGAGAAAACATAGGGGCTTGCTGTCCTGCTTGGTCTCATTGTCAAGTTCAGTCCCTGAGCTAACTCGCCATGGGTTGGAAAGGGGCCTCCACGTCAATCCCTAGGGGAGGCTGCTGCAAAAGCGTTGTACCTTCCGTTAGTCCTGGTCTGGGAGAGTCAGTGCACTGGTCACGTCTGCCTTTAGTTTGTCATGTGAAATTCTTGTGACGTTTGAGGCCCATTGGCCAATGAAAGCATTCCCCTCAAGCACGTGCTAGGCTGGGGGGTGGAGGAAGTCAGGGGGGTGACTTAACCTTGAATTCTCTGCTTAGAACTTGCTGAAGTCTCAAGCGTCCTCCGTCATTCAGGGCCTTTAAGCAGCTAGAGTGTATGGACAAGTCCAGAGTGTCTTTTTGATGGACTTGAATGTTTCTTTTGCTAATCAGGAACCAAGAAGAGTCACGTTAAGAGAACCATGGGTAAGAGCTGAGTTTCTTGGCGATATTTACTTTAGTTGAGTCAGTTTAAGGTGTGTGGGCTCCTGGTGTCCGATGTTACGGTTTTCATAAATCCGGCTAGATGATGTCGTTGAATGCTGTCGGGAGGGAGAAATGGGGCCAAACTGGGTTGGGAGGAGGCAGATTTGGCCCGGGTGACCTCCTTCTTGGAAAAAGACAGCATTTGTCGTCAACATCTAGCCGAATTTTTGAAAACCTACCTGAAAATGCCAGAATATTCGCACAGAAAGCTGGCCATAGCCAGCTTTCTGGTCACTACGCTGAGAGAAAACATAGGGGCTTGCTGTCCTGCTTGGTCTCATTGTCAAGTTCAGTCCCTGAGCTAACTCGCCATGGGTTGGAAAGGGGCCTCCACGTCAATCCCTAGGGGAGGCTGCTGCAAAAGCGTTGTACCTTCCGTTAGTCCTGGTCTGGGAGGTCAGTGCACTGGTCACGTCTGCCTTTAGTTTGTCATGTGAAATTCTTGTGACGTTTGAGGCCCATTGGCCAATGAAAGCATTCCCCTCAAGCACGTGCTAGGCTGGGGGTGGAGGAAGTCAGGGGGTGACTTAACCTTGAATTCTCTGCTTAGAACTTGCTGAAGTCTCAAGCGTCCTCCGTCATTCAGGGCCTTTAAGCAGCTAGAGTGTATGGACAAGTCCAGAGTGTCTTTTTGATGGACTTGAATGTTTCTTTTGCTAATCAGGAACCAAGAAGAGAGTCACCTTAAAGAGAACCATGGGTAAGAGCTGAGTTTCTTGGCGATATTTACTTTAGTTGAGTCAGTTTAAGGTGTGTGGGGCTCCTGGTGTCCGATGTTACAGTTTTCATAAATCCGGCTAGATGATGTCGTTGAATGCTGTCGGGAGGGAGAAATGGGGCCAAACTGGGTTGGGAGGAGGCAGATTTGGCCCGGGTGACCTCCTTCTTGGAAAAGACAGCATTTGTCGTCAACATCTAGCCGAATTTTTGAAAACCTACCTGAAAATGCACCAGAATATTCGCACAGAAAGCTGGCCATAGCCAGCTTTCTGGTCACTACGCTGAGAAAAACATAGGGGCTTGCTGTCCTGCTTGGTCTCATTGTCAAGTTCAGTCCCTGAGCTAACTCGCCATGGGTTGGAAAGGGGCCTCCACGTCAATCCCTAGGGGAGGCTGCTGCAAAAGCGTTGTACCTTCCGTTAGTCCTGGTCTGGGAGAGTCAGTGCACTGGTCACGTCTGCCTTTAGTTTGTCATGTGAAATTCTTGTGACGTTTGAGGCCCATTGGCCAATGAAAGCATTCCCCTCAAGCACGTGCTAGGCTGGGGGTGGAGGAAGTCAGGGGGTGACTTAACCTTGAATTCTCTGCTTAGAACTTGCTGAAGTCTCAAGCGTCCTCCGTCATTCAGGGCCTTTAAGCAGCTAGAGTGTATGGACAAGTCCAGAGTGTCTTTTGATGGACTTGAATGTTTCTTTTGCTAATCAGGAACCAAGAAGAGTCACCTTAAAGAGAACCATGGGTAGAGCTGAGTTTCTTGGCGATATTTACTTTAGTTGAGTCAGTTTAAGGTGTGTGGGCTCCTGGTGTCCGATGTTACGGTTTTCATAAATCCGGCTAGATGATGTCGTTGAATGCTGTCGGGAGGGGGAAAAATGGGGCCAAACTGGGTTGGGAGGAGGCAGATTTGGCCCGGGTGACCTCCTTCTTGGAAAAAACAGCATTTGTCGTCAACATCTAGCCGAATTTTTGAAAACCTACCTGAAAATGCACCAGAATATTCGCACAGAAAGCTGGCCATAGCCAGCTTTCTGGTCACTACGCTGAGAAAAACATAGGGGGCTTGCTGTCCTGCTTGGTCTCATTGTCAAGTTCAGTCCCTGAGCTAACTCGCCATGGGTTGGAAAGGGGCCTCCACGTCAATCCCTAGGGGAGGCTGCTGCAAAAGCGTTGTACCTTCCGTTAGTCCTGGTCTGGGAGGTCAGTGCACTGGTCACGTCTGCCTTTAGTTTGTCATGTGAAATTCTTGTGACGTTTGAGGCCCATTGGCCAATGAAAGCATTCCCCTCAAGCACGTGCTAGGCTGGGGGGTGGAGGAAGTCAGGGGGGTGACTTAACCTTGAATTCTCTGCTTAGAACTTGCTGAAGTCTCAAGCGTCCTCCGTCATTCAGGGCCTTTAAGCAGCTAGAGTGTATGGACAAGTCCAGAGTGTCTTTTTGATGGACTTGAATGTTTCTTTTGCTAATCAGGAACCAAGAAGAGTGTCACCTTAAGAGAACCATGGGTAAGAGCTGAGTTTCTTGGCGATATTTACTTTAGTTGAGTCAGTTTAAGGTGTGTGGGCTCCTGGTGTCCGATGTTACGGTTTTCATAAATCCGGCTAGATGATGTCGTTGAATGCTGTCGGGAGGGGAGAAATGGGGCCAAACTGGGTTGGGAGGAGGCAGATTTGGCCCGGGTGACCTCCTTCTTGGAAAAAGACAGCATTTGTCGTCAACATCTAGCCGAATTTTTGAAAACCTACCTGAAAATGCACCAGAATATTCGCACAGAAAGCTGGCCATAGCCAGCTTTCTGGTCACTACGCTGAGAGAAAACATATAGGGGCTTGCTGTCCTGCTTGGTCTCATTGTCAAGTTCAGTCCCTGAGCTAACTCGCCATGGGTTGGAAAGGGGCCTCCACGTCAATCCCTAGGGGAGGCTGCTGCAAAAGCGTTGTACCTTCCGTTAGTCCTGGTCTGGGAGGTCAGTGCACTGGTCACGTCTGCCTTTAGTTTGTCATGTGAAATTCTTGTGACGTTTGAGGCCCATTGGCCAATGAAAGCATTCCCCTCAAGCACGTGCTAGGCTGGGGGGTGGAGGAAGTCAGGGGGTGACTTAACCTTGAATTCTCTGCTTAGAACTTGCTGAAGTCTCAAGCGTCCTCCGTCATTCAGGGCCTTTAAGCAGCTAGAGTGTATGGACAAGTCCAGAGTGTCTTTTTTTGATGGACTTGAATGTTTCTTTTGCTAATCAGGAACCAAGAAGAGTCACCTTAAAGAGAACCATGGGTAGAGCTGAGTTTCTTGGCGATATTTACTTTAGTTGAGTCAGTTTAAGGTGTGTGGGCTCCTGGTGTCCGATGTTACGGTTTTCATAAATCCGGCTAGATGATGTCGTTGAATGCTGTCGGGAGGGAGAAATGGGGCCAAACTGGGTTGGGAGGAGGCAGATTTGGCCCGGGGTGACCTCCTTCTTGGAAAAACAGCATTTGTCGTCAACATCTAGCCGAATTTTTGAAAACCTACCTGAAAATGCACCAGAATATTCGCACAGAAAGCTGGCCATAGCCAGCTTTCTGGTCACTACGCTGAGAGAAAACATAGGGGGCTTGCTGTCCTGCTTGGTCTCATTGTCAAGTTCAGTCCCTGAGCTAACTCGCCATGGGTTGGAAAGGGGCCTCCACGTCAATCCCTAGGGGAGGCTGCTGCAAAAGCGTTGTACCTTCCGTTAGTCCTGGTCTGGGAGAGTCAGTGCACTGGTCACGTCTGCCTTTAGTTTGTCATGTGAAATTCTTGTGACGTTTGAGGCCCATTGGCCAATGAAAGCATTCCCCTCAAGCACGTGCTAGGCTGGGGGTGGAGGAAGTCAGGGGGGTGACTTAACCTTGAATTCTCTGCTTAGAACTTGCTGAAGTCTCAAGCGTCCTCCGTCATTCAGGGCCTTTAAGCAGCTAGAGTGTATGGACAAGTCCAGAGTGTCTTTTTTGATGGACTTGAATGTTTCTTTTGCTAATCAGGAACCAAGAAGTCACCTTAAAGAGAACCATGGGTAAGAGCTGAGTTTCTTGGCGATATTTACTTTAGTTGAGTCAGTTTAAGGTGTGTGGGCTCCTGGTGTCCGATGTTACGGTTTTCATAAATCCGGCTAGATGATGTCGTTGAATGCTGTCGGGAGGGAGAAATGGGGCCAAACTGGGTTGGGAGGAGGCAGATTTGGCCCGGGTGACCTCCTTCTTGGAAAAGACAGCATTTGTCGTCAACATCTAGCCGAATTTTGAAAACCTACCTGAAAATGCACCAGAATATTCGCACAGAAAGCTGGCCATAGCCAGCTTTCTGGTCACTACGCTGAGAGAAAACATATATAGGGGGCTTGCTGTCCTGCTTGGTCTCATTGTCAAGTTCAGTCCCTGAGCTAACTCGCCATGGGTTGGAAAGGGGCCTCCACGTCAATCCCTAGGGGAGGCTGCTGCAAAAGCGTTGTACCTTCCGTTAGTCCTGGTCTGGGAGGTCAGTGCACTGGTCACGTCTGCCTTTAGTTTGTCATGTGAAATTCTTGTGACGTTTGAGGCCCATTGGCCAATGAAAGCATTCCCCTCAAGCACGTGCTAGGCTGGGGGTGGAGGAAGTCAGGGGGGTGACTTAACCTTGAATTCTCTGCTTAGAACTTGCTGAAGTCTCAAGCGTCCTCCGTCATTCAGGGCCTTTAAGCAGCTAGAGTGTATGGACAAGTCCAGAGTGTCTTTTGATGGACTTGAATGTTTCTTTTGCTAATCAGGAACCAAGAAGAGTCACCTTAAAGAGAACCATGGGTAAGAGCTGAGTTTCTTGGCGATATTTACTTTAGTTGAGTCAGTTTAAGGTGTGTGGGCTCCTGGTGTCCGATGTTACGGTTTTCATAAATCCGGCTAGATGATGTCGTTGAATGCTGTCGGGAGGGAGAAATGGGGCCAAACTGGGTTGGGAGGAGGCAGATTTGGCCCGGTGACCTCCTTCTTGGAAAAGACAGCATTTGTCGTCAACATCTAGCCGAATTTTTGAAAACCTACCTGAAAATGCACCAGAATATTCGCACAGAAAGCTGGCCATAGCCAGCTTTCTGGTCACTACGCTGAGAGAAAACATAGGGGCTTGCTGTCCTGCTTGGTCTCATTGTCAAGTTCAGTCCCTGAGCTAACTCGCCATGGGTTGGAAAGGGGCCTCCACGTCAATCCCTAGGGGAGGCTGCTGCAAAAGCGTTGTACCTTCCGTTAGTCCTGGTCTGGGAGAGTCAGTGCACTGGTCACGTCTGCCTTTAGTTTGTCATGTGAAATTCTTGTGACGTTTGAGGCCCATTGGCCAATGAAAGCATTCCCCTCAAGCACGTGCTAGGCTGGGGGTGGAGGAAGTCAGGGGGTGACTTAACCTTGAATTCTCTGCTTAGAACTTGCTGAAGTCTCAAGCGTCCTCCGTCATTCAGGGCCTTTAAGCAGCTAGAGTGTATGGACAAGTCCAGAGTGTCTTTTTGATGGACTTGAATGTTTCTTTTGCTAATCAGGAACCAAGAAGAGTCACCTTAAAGAGAACCATGGGTAGAGCTGAGTTTCTTGGCGATATTTACTTTAGTTGAGTCAGTTTAAGGTGTGTGGGCTCCTGGTGTCCGATGTTACAGTTTTCATAAATCCGGCTAGATGATGTCGTTGAATGCTGTCGGGAGGGGAGAAATGGGGCCAAACTGGGTTGGGAGGAGGCAGATTTGGCCCGGGTGACCTCCTTCTTGGAAAAAGACAGCATTTGTCGTCAACATCTAGCCGGGCCCAAAACCTACCTGAAAATGCACCAGAATATTCGCACAGAAAGCTGGCCATAGCCAGCTTTCTGGTCACTACGCTGAGAGAAAACATAGGGGCTTGCTGTCCTGCTTGGTCTCATTGTCAAGTTCAGTCCCTGAGCTAACTCGCCATGGGTTGGAAAGGGGCCTCCACGTCAATCCCTAGGGGAGGCTGCTGCAAAAGCGTTGTACCTTCCGTTAGTCCTGGTCTGGGAGAGTCAGTGCACTGGTCACGTCTGCCTTTAGTTTGTCATGTGAAATTCTTGTGACGTTTGAGGCCCATTGGCCAATGAAAGCATTCCCCTCAAGCACGTGCTAGGCTGGGGGTGGAGGGAAGTCAGGGGGTGACTTAACCTTGAATTCTCTGCTTAGAACTTGCTGAAGTCTCAAGCGTCCTCCGTCATTCAGGGCCTTTAAGCAGCTAGAGTGTATGGACAAGTCCAGAGTGTCTTTTTGATGGACTTGAATGTTTCTTTTGCTAATCAGGAACCAAGAAGAGTCACCTTAAAGAGAACCATGGGTAAGAGCTGAGTTTCTTGGCGATATTTACTTTAGTTGAGTCAGTTTAAGGTGTGTGGGCTCCTGGTGTCCGATGTTACAGTTTTCATAAATCCGGCTAGATGATGTCGTTGAATGCTGTCGGGAGGGAGAAATGGGGCCAAACTGGGTTGGGAGGAGGCAGATTTGGCCCGGGTGACCTCCTTCTTGGAAAAAGACAGCATTTGTCGTCAACATCTAGCCGAATTTTTGAAAACCTACCTGAAAAAATGCACCAGAATATTCGCACAGAAAGCTGGCCATAGCCAGCTTTCTGGTCACTACGCTGAGAGAAAACATAGGGGCTTGCTGTCCTGCTTGGTCTCATTGTCAAGTTCAGTCCCTGAGCTAACTCGCCATGGGTTGGAAAGGGGCCTCCACGTCAATCCCTAGGGGAGGCTGCTGCAAAAGCGTTGTACCTTCCGTTAGTCCTGGTCTGGGAGAGTCAGTGCACTGGTCACGTCTGCCTTTAGTTTGTCATGTGAAATTCTTGTGACGTTTGAGGCCCATTGGCCAATGAAAGCATTCCCCTCAAGCACGTGCTAGGCTGGGGGTGGAGGAAGTCAGGGGGTGACTTAACCTTGAATTCTCTGCTTAGAACTTGCTGAAGTCTCAAGCGTCCTCCGTCATTCAGGGCCTTTAAGCAGCTAGAGTGTATGGACAAGTCCAGAGTGTCTTTTTGATGGACTTGAATGTTTCTTTTGCTAATCAGGAACCAAGAAGAGTCACCTTAAAGAACCATGGGTAAGAGCTGAGTTTCTTGGCGATATTTACTTTAGTTAGTTGAGTCAGTTTAAGGTGTGTGGGCTCCTGGTGTCCGATGTTACAGTTTTCATAAATCCGGCTAGATGATGTCGTTGAATGCTGTCGGGAGGGGAGAAATGGGGCCAAACTGGGTTGGGAGGAGGCAGATTTGGCCCGGGTGACCTCCTTCTTGGAAAAAAGACAGCATTTGTCGTCAACATCTAGCCGAATTTTTGAAAACCTACCTGAAAATGCACCAGAATATTCGCACAGAAAGCTGGCCATAGCCAGCTTTCTGGTCACTACTACGAGAGAAAACATAGGGGCTTGCTGTCCTGCTTGGTCTCATTGTCAAGTTCAGTCCCTGAGCTAACTCGCCATGGGTTGGAAAGGGGCCTCCACGTCAATCCCTAGGGGAGGCTGCTGCAAAAGCGTTGTACCTTCCGTTAGTCCTGGTCTGGGAGAGTCAGTGCACTGGTCACGTCTGCCTTTAGTTTGTCATGTGAAATTCTTGTGACGTTTGAGGCCCATTGGCCAATGAAAGCATTCCCCTCAAGCACGTGCTAGGCTGGGGGTGGAGGAAGTCAGGGGGGTGACTTAACCTTGAATTCTCTGCTTAGAACTTGCTGAAGTCTCAAGCGTCCTCCGTCATTCAGGGCCTTTAAGCAGCTAGAGTGTATGGACAAGTCCAGAGTGTCTTTTGATGGACTTGAATGTTTCTTTTTGCTAATCAGGAACCAAGAAGAGTCACCTTAAAGAACCATGGGTAAGAGCTGAGTTTCTTGGCGATATTTACTTTAGTTGAGTCAGTTTAAGGTGTGTGGGCTCCTGGTGTCCGATGTTACGGTTTTCATAAATCCGGCTAGATGATGTCGTTGAATGCTGTCGGGAGGGAGAAATGGGGCCAAACTGGGTTGGGAGGAGGCAGATTTGGCCCGGGTGACCTCCTTCTTGGAAAAGACAGCATTTGTCGTCAACATCTAGCCGGGTTTTTGAAAACCTACCTGAAAATGCACCAGAATATTCGCACAGAAAGCTGGCCATAGCCAGCTTTCTGGTCACTACGCTGAGAGAAAACATAGGGGCTTGCTGTCCTGCTTGGTCTCATTGTCAAGTTCAGTCCCTGAGCTAACTCGCCATGGGTTGGAAAGGGGCCTCCACGTCAATCCCTAGGGGAGGCTGCTGCAAAAGCGTTGTACCTTCCGTTAGTCCTGGTCTGGGAGGTCAGTGCACTGGTCACGTCTGCCTTTAGTTTGTCATGTGAAATTCTTGTGACGTTTGAGGCCCATTGGCCAATGAAAGCATTCCCCTCAAGCACGTGCTAGGCTGGGGGGTGGAGGAAGTCAGGGGGTGACTTAACCTTGAATTCTCTGCTTAGAACTTGCTGAAGTCTCAAGCGTCCTCCGTCATTCAGGGCCTTTAAGCAGCTAGAGTGTATGGACAAGTCCAGAGTGTCTTTTGATGGACTTGAATGTTTCTTTTGCTAATCAGGAACCAAAGAGAGTCACCTTAAAGAGAACCATGGGTAAGAGCTGAGTTTCTTGGCGATATTTACTTTAGTTGAGTCAGTTTAAGGTGTGTGGGCTCCTGGTGTCCGATGTTACGGTTTTCATAAATCCGGCTAGATGATGTCGTTGAATGCTGTCGGGAGGGAGAAATGGGGCCAAACTGGGTTGGGAGGAGGCAGATTTGGCCCGGTGACCTCCTTCTTGGAAAAAGACAGCATTTGTCGTCAACATCTAGCCGAATTTTTGAAAACCTACCTGAAAAAAATGCACCAGAATATTCGCACAGAAAGCTGGCCATAGCCAGCTTTCTGGTCACTACGCTGAGAGAAAACATAGGGGCTTGCTGTCCTGCTTGGTCTCATTGTCAAGTTCAGTCCCTGAGCTAACTCGCCATGGGTTGGAAAGGGGCCTCCACGTCAATCCCTAGGGGAGGCTGCTGCAAAAAAGTTGTACCTTCCGTTAGTCCTGGTCTGGGAGAGTCAGTGCACTGGTCACGTCTGCCTTTAGTTTGTCATGTGAAATTCTTGTGACGTTTGAGGCCCATTGGCCAATGAAAGCATTCCCCTCAAGCACGTGCTAGGCTGGGGGTGGAGGAAGTCAGGGGGTGACTTAACCTTGAATTCTCTGCTTAGAACTTGCTGAAGTCTCAAGCGTCCTCCGTCATTCAGGGCCTTTAAGCAGCTAGAGTGTATGGACAAGTCCAGAGTGTCTTTTTGATGGACTTGAATGTTTCTTTTGCTAATCAGGAACCAAGAAGAGTCACCTTAAAGAGAACCATGGGTAAGAGCTGAGTTTCTTGGCGATATTTACTTTAGTTGAGTCAGTTTAAGGTGTGTGGGCTCCTGGTGTCCGATGTTACAGTTTTCATAAATCCGGCTAGATGATGTCGTTGAATGCTGTCGGGAGGGAGAAATGGGGCCAAACTGGGTTGGGAGGAGGCAGATTTGGCCCGGGGTGACCTCCTTCTTGGAAAAAGACAGCATTTGTCGTCAACATCTAGCCGAATTTTTGAAAACCTACCTGAAAATGCACCAGAATATTCGCACAGAAAGCTGGCCATAGCCAGCTTTCTGGTCACTACGCTGAGAAAAATATAGGGGCTTGCTGTCCTGCTTGGTCTCATTGTCAAGTTCAGTCCCTGAGCTAACTCGCCATGGGTTGGAAAGGGGCCTCCACGTCAATCCCTAGGGGAGGCTGCTGCAAAAGCGTTGTACCTTCCGTTAGTCCTGGTCTGGGAGGTCAGTGCACTGGTCACGTCTGCCTTTAGTTTGTCATGTGAAATTCTTGTGACGTTTGAGGCCCATTGGCCAATGAAAGCATTCCCCTCAAGCACGTGCTAGGCTGGGGGGTGGAGGAAGTCAGGGGGTGACTTAACCTTGAATTCTCTGCTTAGAACTTGCTGAAGTCTCAAGCGTCCTCCGTCATTCAGGGCCTTTAAGCAGCTAGAGTGTATGGACAAGTCCAGAGTGTCTTTTGATGGACTTGAATGTTTCTTTTGCTAATCAGGAACCAAGAAGAGTCACCTTAAAGAGAACCATGGGTAAGAGCTGAGTTTCTTGGCGATATTTACTTTAGTTGAGTCAGTTTAAGGTGTGTGGGCTCCTGGTGTCCGATGTTACGGTTTTCATAAATCCGGCTAGATGATGTCGTTGAATGCTGTCGGGAGGGAGAAATGGGGCCAAACTGGGTTGGGAGGAGGCAGATTTGGCCCGGGTGACCTCCTTCTTGGAAAAAGACAGCATTTGTCGTCAACATCTAGCCGAATTTTTGAAAACCTACCTGAAAATGCACCAGAATATTCGCACAGAAAGCTGGCCATAGCCAGCTTTCTGGTCACTACGCTGAGAGAAAACATAGGGGCTTGCTGTCCTGCTTGGTCTCATTGTCAAGTTCAGTCCCTGAGCTAACTCGCCATGGGTTGGAAAGGGGCCTCCACGTCAATCCCTAGGGGAGGCTGCTGCAAAAGCGTTGTACCTTCCGTTAGTCCTGGTCTGGGAGAGTCAGTGCACTGGTCACGTCTGCCTTTAGTTTGTCATGTGAAATTCTTGTGACGTTTGAGGCCCATTGGCCAATGAAAGCATTCCCCAAGCAAGCACGTGCTAGGCTGGGGGTGGAGGAAGTCAGGGGGGTGACTTAACCTTGAATTCTCTGCTTAGAACTTGCTGAAGTCTCAAGCGTCCTCCGTCATTCAGGGCCTTTAAGCAGCTAGAGTGTATGGACAAGTCCAGAGTGTCTTTTTGATGGACTTGAATGTTTCTTTTGCTAATCAGGAACCAAGAAGAGTCACCTTAAAGAACCATGGGTAAGAGCTGAGTTTCTTGGCGATATTTACTTTAGTTGAGTCAGTTTAAGGTGTGTGGGCTCCTGGTGTCCGATGTTACAGTTTTCATAAATCCGGCTAGATGATGTCGTTGAATGCTGTCGGGAGGGAGAAATGGGGCCAAACTGGGTTGGGAGGAGGCAGATTTGGCCCGGGTGACCTCCTTCTTGGAAAAGACAGCATTTGTCGTCAACATCTAGCCGAATTTTTGAAAACCTACCTGAAAATGCACCAGAATATTCGCACAGAAAGCTGGCCATAGCCAGCTTTCTGGTCACTACGCTGAGAGAAAACATAGGGGCTTGCTGTCCTGCTTGGTCTCATTGTCAAGTTCAGTCCCTGAGCTAACTCGCCATGGGTTGGAAAGGGGCCTCCACGTCAATCCCTAGGGGAGGCTGCTGCAAAAGCGTTGTACCTTCCGTTAGTCCTGGTCTGGGAGAGTCAGTGCACTGGTCACGTCTGCCTTTAGTTTGTCATGTGAAATTCTTGTGACGTTTGAGGCCCATTGGCCAATGAAAGCATTCCCCTCAAGCACGTGCTAGGCTGGGGGTGGAGGAAGTCAGGGGGGTGACTTAACCTTGAATTCTCTGCTTAGAACTTGCTGAAGTCTCAAGCGTCCTCCGTCATTCAGGGCCTTTAAGCAGCTAGAGTGTATGGACAAGTCCAGAGTGTCTTTTTGATGGACTTGAATGTTTCTTTTGCTAATCAGGAACCAAGAAGAGAGTCACCTTAAAGAGAACCATGGGTAGAGCTGAGTTTCTTGGCGATATTTACTTTAGTTGAGTCAGTTTAAGGTGTGTGGGCTCCTGGTGTCCGATGTTACGGTTTTCATAAATCCGGCTAGATGATGTCGTTGAATGCTGTCGGGAGGGAGAAATGGGGCCAAACTGGGTTGGGAGGAGGCAGATTTGGCCCGGGGTGACCTCCTTCTTGGAAAAAGACAGCATTTGTCGTCAACATCTAGCCGAATTTTTCTTGAAAACCTACCTGAAAATGCACCAGAATATTCGCACAGAAAGCTGGCCATAGCCAGCTTTCTGGTCACTACGCTGAGAGAAAACATAGGGGCTTGCTGTCCTGCTTGGTCTCATTGTCAAGTTCAGTCCCTGAGCTAACTCGCCATGGGTTGGAAAGGGCCTCCACGTCAATCCCTAGGGGAGGCTGCTGCAAAAGCGTTGTACCTTCCGTTAGTCCTGGTCTGGGAGAGTCAGTGCACTGGTCACGTCTGCCTTTAGTTTGTCATGTGAAATTCTTGTGACGTTTGAGGCCCATTGGCCAATGAAAGCATTCCCCTCAAGCACGTGCTAGGCTGGGGGGTGGAGGAAGTCAGGGGGTGACTTAACCTTGAATTCTCTGCTTAGAACTTGCTGAAGTCTCAAGCGTCCTCCGTCATTCAGGGCCTTTAAGCAGCTAGAGTGTATGGACAAGTCCAGTGTGTCTTTTGATGGACTTGAATGTTTCTTTTGCTAATCAGGAACCAAGAAGAGTCACCTTAAAGAAACCATGGGTAAGAGCTGAGTTTCTTGGCGATATTTACTTTAGTTGAGTCAGTTTAAGGTGTGTGGGCTCCTGGTGTCCGATGTTACAGTTTTCATAAATCCGGCTAGATGATGTCGTTGAATGCTGTCGGGAGGGAGAAATGGGGCCAAACTGGGTTGGGAGGAGGCAGATTTGGCCCGGGTGACCTCCTTCTTGGAAAAAGACAGCATTTGTCGTCAACATCTAGCCGAATTTTTGAAAACCTACCTGAAAAAAATGCACCAGAATATTCGCACAGAAAGCTGGCCATAGCCAGCTTTCTGGTCACTACGCTGAGAGAAAACATAGGGGGCTTGCTGTCCTGCTTGGTCTCATTGTCAAGTTCAGTCCCTGAGCTAACTCGCCATGGGTTGGAAAGGGGCCTCCACGTCAATCCCTAGGGGAGGCTGCTGCAAAAGCGTTGTACCTTCCGTTAGTCCTGGTCTGGGAGGTCAGTGCACTGGTCACGTCTGCCTTTAGTTTGTCATGTGAAATTCTTGTGACGTTTGAGGCCCATTGGCCAATGAAAGCATTCCCCTCAAGCACGTGCTAGGCTGGGGGTGGAGGAAGTCAGGGGGTGACTTAACCTTGAATTCTCTGCTTAGAACTTGCTGAAGTCTCAAGCGTCCTCCGTCATTCAGGGCCTTTAAGCAGCTAGAGTGTATGGACAAGTCCAGAGTGTCTTTTTGATGGACTTGAATGTTTCTTTTGCTAATCAGGAACCAAGAAGAGTCACCTTAAAGAGAACCATGGGTAAGAGCTGAGTTTCTTGGCGATATTTACTTTAGTTGAGTCAGTTTAAGGTGTGTGGGCTCCTGGTGTCCGATGTTACAGTTTTTCATAAATCCGGCTAGATGATGTCGTTGAATGCTGTCGGGAGGGAGAAATGGGGCCAAACTGGGTTGGGAGGAGGCAGATTTGGCCCGGGTGACCTCCTTCTTGGAAAAAGACAGCATTTGTCGTCAACATCTAGCCGAATTTTTGAAAACCTACCTGAAAATGCACCAGAATATTCGCACAGAAAGCTGGCCATAGCCAGCTTTCTGGTCACTACGCTGAGAGAAAACATAGGGGCTTGCTGTCCTGCTTGGTCTCATTGTCAAGTTCAGTCCCTGAGCTAACTCGCCATGGGTTGGAAAGGGGCCTCCACGTCAATCC
This sequence comes from Porites lobata, assembly GCA_942486035.1. Classification (NCBI taxonomy): domain Eukaryota; kingdom Metazoa; phylum Cnidaria; class Anthozoa; order Scleractinia; family Poritidae; genus Porites; species Porites lobata. The sequence continues at coordinate 2,983 of CALNXK010000847.1, read as the reverse complement.
CTAGGGGAGGCTGCTGCAAAAGCGTTGTACCTTCCGTTAGTCCTGGTCTGGGAGAGTCAGTGCACTGGTCACGTCTGCCTTTAGTTTGTCATGTGAAATTCTTGTGACGTTTGAGGCCCATTGGCCAATGAAAGCATTCCCCTCAAGCACGTGCTAGGCTGGGGGTGGAGGAAGTCAGGGGGTGACTTAACCTTGAATTCTCTGCTTAGAACTTGCTGAAGTCTCAAGCGTCCTCCGTCATTCAGGGCCTTTAAGCAGCTAGAGTGTATGGACAAGTCCAGAGTGTCTTTTTGATGGACTTGAATGTTTCTTTTGCTAATCAGGAACCAAGAAGAGTCACCTTAAAGAGAACCATGGGTAAGAGCTGAGTTTCTTGGCGATATTTACTTTAGTTGAGTCAGTTTAAGGTGTGTGGGCTCCTGGTGTCCGATGTTACAGTTTTCATAAATCCGGCTAGATGATGTCGTTGAATGCTGTCGGGAGGGAAAATGGGGCCAAACTGGGTTGGGAGGAGGCAGATTTGGCCCGGGGTGACCTCCTTCTTGGAAAAAGACAGCATTTGTCGTCAACATCTAGCCGAATTTTTTTTTTTGAAAACCTACCTAAAATGCACCAGAATATTCGCACAGAAAGCTGGCCATAGCCAGCTTTCTGGTCACTACGCTGAGAGAAAACATAGGGGCTTGCTGTCCTGCTTGGTCTCATTGTCAAGTTCAGTCCCTGAGCTAACTCGCCATGGGTTGGAAAGGGGCCTCCACGTCAATCCCTAGGGGAGGCTGCTGCAAAAAAGCGTTGTACCTTCCGTTAGTCCTGGTCTGGGAGGTCAGTGCACTGGTCACGTCTGCCTTTAGTTTGTCATGTGAAATTCTTGTGACGTTTGAGGCCCATTGGCCAATGAAAGCATTCCCCTCAAGCACGTGCTAGGCTGGGGGTGGAGGAAGTCAGGGGGGTGACTTAACCTTGAATTCTCTGCTTAGAACTTGCTGAAGTCTCAAGCGTCCTCCGTCATTCAGGGCCTTTAAGCAGCTAGAGTGTATGGACAAGTCCAGAGTGTCTTTTGATGGACTTGAATGTTTCTTTTGCTAATCAGGAACCAAGAAGAGAGTCACCTTAAAGAGAACCATGGGTAGAGCTGAGTTTCTTGGCGATATTTACTTTAGTTGAGTCAGTTTAAGGTGTGTGGGCTCCTGGTGTCCGATGTTACAGTTTTCATAAATCCGGCTAGATGATGTCGTTGAATGCTGTCGGGAGGGGAGAAATGGGGCCAAACTGGGTTGGGAGGAGGCAGATTTGGCCCGGGTGACCTCCTTCTTGGAAAAGACAGCATTTGTCGTCAACATCTAGCCGAATTTGAAAACCTACCTGAAAATGCACCAGAATATTCGCACAGAAAAAGCTGGCCATAGCCAGCTTTCTGGTCACTACGCTGAGAAAAACATAGGGGCTTGCTGTCCTGCTTGGTCTCATTGTCAAGTTCAGTCCCTGAGCTAACTCGCCATGGGTTGCTGGGAGAGTCAGTGCACTGGTCACGTCTGCCTTTAGTTTGTCATGTGAAATTCTTGTGACGTTTGAGGCCCATTGGCCAATGAAAGCATTCCCCTCAAGCACGTGCTAGGCTGGGGGTGGAGGAGGAAATCAGGGGGGTGACAACCTTGAATTCTCTGCTTAGAACTTGCTGAAGTCTCAAGCGTCCTCCGTCATTCAGGGCCTTTAAGCAGCTAGAGTGTATGGACAAGTCCAGAGTGTCTTTTTGATGGACTTGAATGTTTCTTTTGCTAATCAGGAACCAAGAAGAGAGTCACCTTAAAGAGAACCATGGGTAGAGCTGAGTTTCTTGGCGATATTTACTTTAGTTGAGTCAGTTTAAGGTGTGTGGGCTCTGGTGTCCGATGTTACAGTTTTCATAAATCCGGCTAGATGATGTCGTTGAATGCTGTCAGGAGGGAGAAATGGGGCCAAACTGGGTTGCTGAGGAAAACATAGGGGGGCTTGCTGTCCTGCTTGGTCTCATTGTCAAGTTCAGTCCTGAGCTAACTCGCCATGGGTTGGAAAGGGGCCTCCACGTCAATCCTAGGGGGAGGCTGCTGCAAAAGCGTTGTACCTTCCGTTAGTCCTGGTCTGGGAGGTCAGTGCACTGGTCACGTCTGCCTTTTAGTTTGTCATGTGAAATTCTTGTGACGTTTGAGGCCCATTGGCCAATGAAAGCATTCCCTCAAGCACGTGCTAGGCTGGGGGGTGGAGGGAAGTCAGGGGGTGACTTAGCAGCAAGATTCTCTGCTTAGAACTTGCTGAAGTCTCAAGCGTCCTCCGTCATTCAGGGCCTTTAAGCAGCTAGAGTGTACTGGACAAGTCCAGAGTGTCTTTTGATGGACTTGAATGTTTTTTTGCTAATCAGGAACCAAGAAGAGTCACCCTTAAGAAGAACCATGGGTAAGAGCTGAGTTTCTTGGCGATATTTTACTTTAGATTGGAGTCGGTTTAAGGTGTGTGGGCTCCTGGTGTCCGATGTTGCAGTTTTCATAAATCCGGCTAGATGATGTCGTTAGATAATGCTGTCAGGAGGGAGAAATGGGGCCAAACTGGGTTGGAGGCAAAAGATTTGGCCCGAGGTGGCCTCCTTCTTGAAGATATTTATAATCAACATCTAGCCAGATTTTTCAAGCTTCTGTCTTGCAAATATTGCTGAAGAAAGCCAGCTTTCTAGTCACTACTGCTGAGGAGAAACATGGGGCTTGCTGTCCTGTAGCGTTACCATTAGCTCAGAGTTCAGTCCTAGGCTAACTCTGCCCATGGGTTGGAAAGGAGACCTCCACGATGGGCTGCTGCAAAGCGTTGTGTGGTCTGGTCTCTCAATTCGTCTCTCTAAATTCTTGATGGCCAGTAAACTTATTCCCCTCAGCATTACTGTTTCCAAGTCGGGGTGATTCTCTGCGGAGAAGTCTCTGGTCTCGTATTCAGGCCTTTAAGCAAACAATATGCTTCC
>CALNXK010000846.1:35000-40706 GCA_942486035.1 Porites lobata | reverse complement strand
AGCCATGAAAAACGTTTAATGGGTCATGAAATAAATATTGAATTTGATTTGTGAGTCATGAAAAATGTATGAATGATTTCATGTCTCATTAATTTCCCATGAAAATGCTGATGAGGAAAGCAGTTCCACTGTGAATTAATGCCTTGAATAAATATTTGATGGCTTTGCAGCAAGAACAATATATACAAAATGTACATGTATTCAGTAAATGAATTAGTACATTTTGGGTTTTACTAGAATAAGCTATACCCTAACGAAACTAGTACTTTGGACTGCACTATTTACAGACAACTTTCAACAAGACAGATCCACTCTGGGACCAGCTAGCAGGGCATCTATAAAGTTTTTGTCTATTGTACGAATAGTTAAAGATTAAGACAGACACATATACGAGCAGGCTCCAAGTACCTGTTAAAAGAAAGTTGACTGTACTGTATGTGCTACTCAACATGAATTAAAGGGACAGGTTTACGGTTCAGTGCATGCTTATTTATCAAAATGCTGTTTTTCTGCCGGGACATGCAGTATCGTCTATGCAAGCAATATGATCATGTCATAATGTTGTCAAAGAACCAATCTGCACACTCTCCTGGCAGTCACTTGCACTTGATCAACTTCAATATTTGCAAACAGCTGTAAATTAATCAACCATGGAATAAAACCTTCGGATCAACAATAAACTCAACGTTGGTAATGTTGGCATAATTCATAATAAATTTTTTCTGCGATTTTAGTACTCCTCCATCCTACTTCAGGTTACTCTGAAATACAATTCTACTTTGAAATACACTCTGAGATCTCTGAGATACATGTGAGTGGGATCATTAACCAATATAATTAATAATAAAAGTAATTTAATTAATGAGCATGCGCTTAACCGTGAACCTGACCCTTTAAGTAATGATCCAGGTAAGGTGGATAGCAATTTCTTTTGTTATGCGGCAACGGTACTTACTCCACATAGGAATGCTCTCATTTTTACACAGAGAATGCATAAACCTACATGAAGGCCGTTTATGCAATAAAATGCATTTACACTCCACTTTGAAAGGCTGTTTTTTTGTGTTAAAAGATTTTGACCAATCACAAGAGTTGAAAACAATGGCCAAGAAAAGTTTACAATTTTACATGTTCCCCACATAGGATTTCTTTGTTATTCAAACTGAGACCAGATTTTGTTATATGGAAGATAGTTGGAAAGTAAGGACGAATATATGTACTGCTTTATGAAGTTTTGTTAACTTTTGTTGTTTAAACCAGTCAGAAGTAAGTACAGACGATAGAAAAGTTAGCACCTTTTTTTACATTCCAACATGTTCGTTGCCGTTGTTGCCATCGTTCTTATCTGGATCGTTTCTTATTCGTTACTTATTCCTGGATATCATGATAAAGAGGCAAGAGTTTGCCTGGGTTGAAAAGTGCATGCTACATTTCTAAAGTACAGAAGGACAGTTACAAATAATGTTTCAATAAAGAGGCATCTTCAAAGGCCAACAATGCTATTTTATTGAAAAAAGGTAACCAAAATTTACCAACAACAGTGACTACTGTACATTTTAAACATTATTAATAGCTTATCAGGGGTTTCAATAAGCACCAACGACCGACAAGACATGTCGGCTACTTTTTCCCCTTAAATTGAAAGCTGGAAATAAAGTACTAAATTAATGAAAGATTCTGTAAAAACTTATAATAAAATTCAATTTGCTGGACCTAGACAGACTTTTTGCTTCAGATTTAAAATAATTAAGAAAAATTTGGGACTTAATGTGCATTACGTGTCCAAATTGATCGAAAAAACATTATCTTTTGTACTCAATTTGGTGTCCAGAAATTTGGAAATTGCATTTTAGGGCATTGAAATGTCAAGGGGTGCATGCTCCCAGACCCCTCTAGAAGAAGGGGAATAATAAAAGCCTCTTTTCGATACAGTCAGTTACTTTTTTCAAACCTGCTGGCTACTTCAATTTTTATTGAAACTCCTGGTTTATGATAGTATCATGAATTTTAACAGTCCATTTTAACATGTAGAAATACAGTCATGTACTTGTTGAAAACATACACTTAGGAGGCTAGCAAGACATTTATAAAAAAAAAAATATATATATATATATATATACAATGCAGTGTTGAAGGTTAAGTAAATCCAGTTTACAGGCTAAAATGTGTAAATTCTTAGCTGCATTTGTTGCCTCCCATAGCACTGCTTGAACCTTGGTAGTAAATCTCCCTTCTATTTGAAAACTGAACCTGTCAAAAAATGATTAATATCACAATTAGCAACTGAAAATTTGCTCAAAATTGGAGGTTCTGCAAATAAGACGTAGGTTCACTATTTCAGTAAGACTGAGTGCAGTCCAATAGGGTCCTTTCGATATTTTTGACCGCGCACTCCTGAGAACTAGGTAGTCGCATGTAAGCGAGGCTTAGAGGACACAAGATGGCTGACTCTGCTGCAGGCAGTTTTCACTGTAAACCGGTTCCTTGGTTAAAAGAATACTTAAAACAAAGGGGCATTCAAAGCTCAGGAAAACGTAAGGTTGAACTGGTAGAACTTTGTGAGAAAAGTGAGGAGATGAAAGTCCCAAAAATTGCTGAAGAGGAAGCACCAGTCGATCCAAGAGTTTCTATGAAAGAGCAACTGAAAACCGATGAGGGAGATCTCGCAAATCCGTTGGATAACGAAAACCGTGTTTTTTCCCAATGGACCAAAAACTTTACTAACGTACCGGACTTTAGATTCCCCGATCTTTTTAATTACCTGGTGGGTAAAGATCCCGTATACAACAGCGAAAGCCTAAAAAGTTACAAATCTTTATTGGGGTACAAATTATTTTTTGATGGACATGTGGAAGAACTTTGGTATCATCCACCTCAACCCAATAGTAATTACAGTTATTTTAAGTTTGCTGTAAAGCCAACTGAAAAATCCAAGACTGATGATGGTTCAGCAACATACAGAGGGTTTTTCATTTTAAAGAAGGATGGAAGTGTCAATTCAGCCTACTGCTTATGCAAAGGAGGGTATGTATTTTCTTCTTCTGATTTCTGAAGCCTGTCTATGTGCTTGATATTCCATAAACATACGTTTGAGAATCAAAACGTTTGGTCTTTTCGGTTGTTTTTCTCTGTGACAGGTTTTGTTTTATTCAGATTCGAAGGTTTATATTTTCCTTGTAGCAGTTGTAACATGAGTAAAAAGTAGATGCCTCCTGAATTGAAGATCTAAATCAATGGATGCATTATTTTAAGTCTCAAACCTTCTGGATCACTTATGACTTCAGCACTAAGTATTAAAACAGTGGTTCAAAGTCAGAATCTGTGAGCCTAGTAACTGAACTTATTGGCTACTTTACAGTCTATCAGTGTGAACAATGTGAGATACATATTTGTCATATTGGTCCTCCTTTAAACAGGGCAGATGGAGGTTGCCGACACATAGCTGCAGCATTGTTTGATCTAGAAGCAAATGTGAGATTCAATGATCTCCAATCATGTACATCAGGACAGTGCATGTGGAAAAAGAGAGGAAAGAGAAATGAGGGAAGTTTGCCCATTCAGGACCTTCAAACGAGTGGTAGTTACGGTGTGACATTGAAAGACCCAATTCACCCAAGAGATTTTAATCCAATTTGTATTCCCTATAATGTGACTGAACTGGAACAAGATTTTAAAGCTGGGTTGTTGAAACATGTCCTAGCTCTTCAGCTCTGCCTTTTTTATCTTCAACTAAAGGACCCAGGCATACAGAGGAAGAAGTCAGAGCTTTCATCAGCAGTGATGTTAATGTCTGTAAAGAAGAAAGTGTTCAAAGTGTACATGTATATTCAATGAATGATTACGCCAAAGTGTTTGTTTCTGTTAATACTGAGAAAGTGATGCCTACAGTTTCTAAAGAACTTGCAGTTGAATTCCTCGAGTCTATTCCATTTAATGAAGAGCAAGCAGAAATGATCAACAAGAAAACTGTCTATCAATCCCAGTCTCAATTTTGGTTTGATCAAAGGGCAGGAAGAATTACAGCTTCCTCATTTTACACTGTGTGCCACCTTAGAGAGAGCACAGACAGAAGAAACACTATTAAACATCTCATGAGTTACTGTCCAATTGTTGAAGATGCCATGCCACGACAGTTGACATGGGGGCATGAAAAAGAAAAGCGAGCACTTAGTCTTTACATAAAAACAGAACAAAAATCATGAAAAGTTGTCAATAGAAAAAAGTGGACTCATTGTAAACACATTATGGCCCTTCTTAGGAGCCAGTCCTGATGGTATAAGGATTTGTGCTTGCTGCCAAAAGAAGTTAATTGAAGTTAAAAGCATGTATGCAAAAGAAATCTCCCTCCACATGTTGCAGCTGAGGAGAACCTCATGCTTGTGGATGGCAAGTATGAAATTAAAAAAAGAAACCAAATGGAACTACCAAATCCAGGGACTGATGGGGATAACAGGGATTCATCGCTGTGATCTAGTTATATATACCCTCAAAGGAATATTGATTGTAAACGTTAAGTTTGATAGTGATTTGTGGAGTGAAATGCTCCAAAAGCTGAGAAACTTCTTCGTGGAGTATATAGTTCAGGAACTATTCCACCATGACATACTTAAGTCATTATAGAGTGACTGCCGTTAGATGCTGATTGTAAAAGTGAAGGTGCTTAAAATTAATAGTGTTTTTGTCTGTGCTGGATTAGATACCACATAATTTTATTGATCTGTCTCTGGATACGTTTAATACATGTTTCATTTACCATTTACATACACTAAGTAGGTCTGCTTTTCTGCTCTCTGGACAAATGCGTCAGTCATTTGGCCAGTGGTGGTAGCAAATTACACAGAGCAGCACAAACACTTAAAATATTGTCTGCAGTGGGTAGCATTTGAAGAAGGAAGTTCCCTTGTAGAATTCTAAAGTCCTTAAGACGTCCAATAGCACGTTCAACGTGGATCCGAACACTTGCAATGGTACGGGTAGATTTTACTGCCTTTTTGAAAGTTGCTTTCCTGTGTAAGAGGAGAAAAAAAAGGATTTTGAATGAAGTAAATGCCAATTCAAAAGGTACTGATAGTAAAGTACTTGCTTTTTGGAAACCTTTTTCCAAACAAAACCTGTACTAAATTATTGGATGGGTGGAAGTGGCAAACCACTGCCTCACACCAGCTCTTTCTGAATTTTCTGGATCCACCCCTGCTATGTAGACATGGTTGGAAGTTAGTAGAGACTACCTTTATCTTTGAGCAGTTCAACTTAACCCTATAATATAAAAAAAAATATTCCTAAGAAACTTCTTCTGTTTAGTTAGAAAGATCCTTTTACAAGCAACAAGTAATGGATGCTGTTATATCTAGTTTTTTTTTTTTTTTTTTTTTTTTTACTTTGTCCAGGGAGACCTTCTCTTTTATCTTAGCATACCCTCTTCCACCCCTACCCCATTAGCTGCCTTTATTGGAAAGGTACCTTTGCAAAGTGGTGGGATATTAAGTGCAACTTTCTTTCTTGTAAGCAGATCTCTGATGTTGAACCCCTTGTCGGCCATAACAGAATCCCCTCTTCAAGTTTGTCCAGTAGACCACTTCTTTCTGTGATGTATCTGTCACTGACATTTCCAGTCCATAGTTTAGAAACAAAGGAGAAGTAACCTGTTGGAGTGATTCCCACCAGTGCTTTCATGGTATTGTGCTGTTTATAGTTACTCCATGTAGC